>CANYCX011737309.1:0-19183 GCA_948193385.1 Breynia disticha f. nivosa | reverse complement strand
TTTTTAATAAAATTTGAGGAAAGGGGTCGGGTTAACTTACAAACTAAGGGCAGGGAAATGCCTTTCGGTTAGTCCCGGCGAACCGGTAGGTTAGAACCTATATGCCTCCCCCAGCGCCGCTACAGAGGATCGAACCTGCGATCACAAAGAAAGGGGTAAGACGCCTTAACTGCTGAACCCACAGACAAGGGGTATATATATATATATATATATATATATATATATATTAAAGGAGCAAATGACTTAATCTATGTTAAAGGAGAAAACAGTTCAAACTTTCTCATTGTTTGTGAGTCTAGCCATGATTATCCTAAACTATTTTGATTGATTAGATAACAGTTAGAGTGTTAGAAAATTTTTGAAGTTGAGTGAACTAATTGTGATTAATGTCTATAGCAAGGTACTAGTAGTGTGAATATTAGTTTAGTTAAATTTCTATTATAATCCTTTTTGTTGATGATGAGTTTGAGGAGTAGGCATAGGCCTAATGTGTTCATTACTTTGTTATATGACTATTATTGTAATAGTTGTAATTGCTTAGACATATAACTTAAACAAGGGCATTAAGTTGCTTTTTAAATCTTATTTGTCAAGATGTAGTTCAATCAAAGAAATTAGGATCAACTAGCATCGTGGATGAATTTGGTTGAAGTTTAATCCCAAGTGATGATATGGATTTAAACATGAGATGTTTATTTCTAATTCCATAACGAGAGTTATGTGAACATAAGGATAAATTGTTCTTCTTACTCATGTTAAGATATATGTTCGCTCATTCCACATGATCTTAAACATACTTTCAATGATTTCTTCTTACACATATAATGGATTTTTTTGATTTGGTCATGAGAATGACATAGCAACATTTGGTCATGAGATGTATTTTTGAATGAAAACATAAATTTTATTCATATAAGACTGAAATAATACGTAAATTACTTTATGTAAGATACTAAGTTATGTTATGAGGACATATATTCTCATTGGATTATATAAGTAGATTTGTATCGACAAGTAACAAATATAGGTAATCGATTCTTTGCAAATAGATTTCTAAATAGGATAAAATATATGTGTCCATGTTTGTATGAGAGTTTATGGCTATTTATCCTTTATGATCAATCCATTTCAAGTGGGAGAATTTTGAAGGAAGAAAATAAATTAATGTGTAAAGTATTTAGAAATATTTTATGGTTATGGTTAAACATCATAACAACATTATCCTTAAGTATGTGTGGTCCTGATACAACATCTTCCTTAAGTGCAAATGGTCATGATCTTGACTTTGATGGATGTTAATTCTAGTAGGAGCTAGGTGTTCTTTACTTGTGTTAAATTTTTGAGTTTTTGAACTTGAGAGTTTTAGAGTTTTAAACTTAGTCCTAGTATTTTTTTAACTTCAATGGGAGTTTTCAATCTTAATCCTAGTGAGAGTATTCCAAAATATAAAGACAACGTTTTAGTAACATGTCTTTAAGTTTTTGGAAACAAGTTGTTAAAAGAGTGTTGCAGCAACAATCAAGTGTTGAATTGTTTGTGATTTTTTAATAGGTCTACTTGTCAAGAATAAGTTGTGAAAGCTATATCATCTAATTTTACTGTGCTATTGGATTTAAGTAATGATAATGCGAGTGACATCTATTAGATCAAATGAGAGATGGGTACTAGTTAATCTAACCAAAGCAATGAGAACAAAATAATATTATTTTGAGTAAATTTTAGTTATGTGCTAAAATGGTCAACCCAAAAGGTTAAGACCTATTAGGATAAATTTGGATACAAAGTCCAATATGATAAGTTTAATGAGAGTATTCATATTGCAATTAGATTTGTGTAACAAAGCTCAAAAGAAGTTGTGGGACTATTTCACTTCTTGTAAAATTTTCCTAGAAGGAATTTAGTCAAGAGGACTAGTCTAATTTTCTAAACTTATAAATCTCAAAGGGAGATTTAAGTTATGAGAATGTGTCTTACAGTACAAAGTTACAAAATATAAGAGTGTTTAAACTTTGAGAGTTAAAAATAGATTGAGGTGGATAACCTTGAAAATGTAATTTCAAGTAACTATATCAGTAATTAGTTAGTCTTGATAATAATTTTTATATCCATTTTTGATGATATAGAGAAAAAAGATTAAGTGTCGTACTCTATAGTAGTCCACATATAGTACATATTGTTGAGTGCAAGAGTGTAACTTGTTTAATAAGCAAGAATCTTGATGAGTACAAGAGAGTGACTTACGATATGAGTTTGAAACTTGTTTTGTACAAGAGATGGTCTTATTATGCTAAAGGAATTAACAAGTTAGACAGAACTAACCCATGAGCAGGATTAGTAAAAGTAGTATGGAAGATACTTGTGAAACGTTAAAGTGTTTGAATAACATCGTAAAAGGATCTACAAATAGAAATAATGTTACAAGTTGTTAAATAGACCAAGAGGGTAATAAGTATGAAAGCAAGTTTCCCTGTATGAATAGTTAGAACTAGTATATGAATAGGAGTTTTGGAAAGATAGATTATGTGTACTATCTAAGGTCCAACTTCCTCGAAGATATATGACAGTCTTGAAAGATACTCATACTCAATAACGTAAAGAAAAAAATTGAATAAAAGTATCATTTGAGTCGAGAATTATTTTATTGCATAAGGAATTATGAAGTTAGATTTATCTATAAGTCCACGAGAGATTTTAAAAATATATCTGTTAGTTAAAATCTAGTGTAAAAAGAAATTTATTTCTTGAGAATTGGTGATGTGGCAAATGTCTATAAGATATATAGCATTATATGTAAGAATGTTATGCATGGTCTTCTAAAGCATGTTGACAAAAGTAGCCTATTCACATGGGTGTGTTAATTGGGTTCTATCTTTGTAGTTAGAATGCCAAGATTAAGTAATTATTTGGAAAACAGACAATAACTGAATTCGTATAGTTGAATACGTAATGATTTGTTGGGTCATGTGAATTTATAAATGTGTGAATGTGAATTTATAAATGCAAATACTATGGAAAGTTACCCTAGTATTTAAGTTATGTCAAACACTGGAACCAGACAGGTAAAATGGCTGAAAAGTGGACTAATGGAAAGTGTCATATGCACTGAAGACCGAAGCTTCTGTATTATGTAATTTCATAAACATAAGCTCAAAAGTTTAGAATATATCACCTCATTATTGAGTATAGTGTGTTAGTCACCCAAGGGATGAAAAATATTTAAGTAAAGTTAATTTCAATTTTCCGTATGTGAGACTCAGTAGCGATGAAAAGATCCCTAAAAGTTTTCTTACTTTGATATTAATGTGAAGCAAGTGTCATGACGTTTAATTTGGTAAGTTGTACAAATAGGTTGCACGAAATTTTTTTTGTGTAGGATTGGATGCAAAACATCACCCATATCACGAAGAGAAGTGTGTACGGATAAGAGTGTACCCTTAATGTGGCAAAAATGTCGTTATGCTTTCTCGCTCTCTCTCTCTCACACGTGTGCGCGCGCGCACACACACACACATACATATATATATATATGTGTGTGATTTTTTTCAGTATAATATGTTTATATTTTTATAAATATAATGTTTAGATTGAATATATTAATAGAGATGGAATAAATGAATTAAAGTTGTATAATGTTAAAAATATATTAAATAGGAAAAAATAAAAAATAAAAAGGCAATAAATAAATTATAGATAAACAAATGAGAAATGATGAGTAAAATATATAAAAAGAATTAAATTAAGAAAATAGAGAAGTGTATTTTCCTTGCGTTAAATGTAAGAAGAATTCGTGATGTATGTAGAAAATAATGTATAAAACTTTTGTGTGAAATAAATTTAAAATTTCATTAATTTTCCTTTAATTTATTGTTAAACATTTTTATCAAATTTCGTCAAAAAGTTCTCTTAAAACTTTGAGAAAAATAATATTTACATCAAATTTGTACGCCAAAAGCTATCAAAATTTGGCTTATATATATATATATATTTATATGCATCAAATATATTGATAATTACTTGTGCTAATCAACTAAGGGATAAAATCAAATATATTGATAATTACTTGTGTTAGTCAACTAAGGGATAAAAAATGTTTAAAGTAAAGAGGATCCCTAAAAGTTTTGTTACTTTGATATTAATGTGAAGCAAGTGTCATGACGTTTAATTTGGTAAGTTGTACAAATAGGTCGCACGAAATTTTTTTTGTGTAGGATTGGATGCAAAACATCGCTCATGTCACAAAGAGAAGCGTGTATGGATAAGTGTGTACCCTTAATGTGGAAAAAATGTCATTATGCCTTCTCACTCTCTCTCCTCGCACGCGCACGGGCGCGCACGCCCACACACACACACACACACACACACACACACACACACACACACACACACACACACACACACACACACACACACACACACACACACACACACACACATATATATATATATATATATATATAAGATACCTGGATCAATCAACGTGCATTTCTTATTATACATTCACACCTCGTTATTCACTTATTTCTATTTCCTTAGTAATAACTATAAAACATTCATACATATATCAGTATATCAATATGACCATATTTAATTGTGTTAGATTACTTACCTTCTCAGCTGAGGTATTTGGAGTTTTCGGACCTCGATCCTAATTCTTCTACCTAAATAATTGTCTCATGTGTCAAACAATGATTTTCTATAACATTTTATATAATCCATTATGAACTAATTACATGTATACATGTATGAATATGCAACCTTTTCTCCTATTCAATCTTTCAACCTCTCTTAATAATTTCTAACATCATCTGATCATAAATTCTCAAATCTTCTTAATCAAAACCTAAAAAATCAACAATTTTAACTATCTTTGTACAACTTTCTATTTTCCTACTTCTTTCCCACTAATTTCTTTCCTTTTTCTTTCTCCTTGATTGAAGAAAGTAGAGCAACGCCACAACTAGTACACCACCTACAAATTAAAATAACAAACTATCAACAAAATATCAAATTACAAATAAAAACAACAAACCAATGAATCACACAGCAATAAAAAAACAAATCAATAAAATTGAGAAGACACGAGAGAGAAGAAAGAAACAAGAGACAAACAACAATAAAATTTGAAGTCGAGAGAACCATGAGTGGAAAGAACAAAACAACAGAAAAAGGAAGAGGGAAACCAGTTGAGAGAGAGAGAGAGAGAGAGAGTTTGAGGATATGGGAGAGAAAGTCGACAAAATTTGGGTGTGTGAAGCAAGTGAGTTTGCTAAAAGAAGGAAGAAGTTTGTTATGATTTAGTTTTACTCTAAAGTGTAGTTTACCTTGTGTTTGTTTAGTTTAGATGAGTGTTTTTTTTTGTCAAATTACATCTTTACTAGATAGAATTAATATGCCAAGTCAGAAAACATTTGCCAATAATGTCAACTAATATGATTTTATTTCCACTAATGCCAGAATATTAAAAAATAAATATTATTTGACTTATGCTTCATCTATTGGGTCTTAACTCAGATGGTAGAAAGGTTGTTTAGCTTGTAAGAAGTTCAAAAATCGATTCATGTTATTCTCATTTACATATATATATTTTTTCCATGAATTATCACCTCGTGGTCAACTTGTAATAGATAGAAAGTTGACAAAACATTAACAAAAAATTTACAAAAAAACTTTTAAACCCTAATTTCAAAATCAGTAACACGTATCGTTGTCATTTTTTTATATTTTTCTATGAGTTGTCACCTTGTGGTAGACAAATAAAATTGACAACAAGTTGACAAAATATTAACAAAAAATTTACAAAAATACGAACAACGAAACCCTAATTCCCAAATCAATAACACGTATCGCCGTCAAAATTTTTTACATTTTTTATGAGTTTTCACATTGTCGTCAACTTTGTAGTAGACAAATAAAGTTGACAACAATTTGACAAAATGTTAACAAAAAATTTAGAAAAAAAACAGTAAAATCCCGATTCCCAAATCAGTAACACGTATTGCCTTCAAATTGAATACATAAACAAAGTCAACCAAAAGTTGACAACAAATTAACTATAAAAATGGTATTTGAATGCATCCGCACACTCATCTCGAATTCCAATATTAGTAACATTATTTGCCAAAGACTGTCCTAACATTTAAATAATTTCCACAATGTGAATTACAATCCAATATTACATACCAATTACACATAGCAAAAAAAAAAAAACAATTCAATAACCATAAGAAACTCAAGCAAAATGAAATAAACCCGTTTTGGATCTTTCCTTTTAAAGTAAATTTGTGTATCATGCCATCGCTCAATTAACTTGTCCCTCATAGTATGCGCCAAAGCCTGGATAAAATTGAAACATGCAGAAATTAAATTAATATTACTTAAATTAATAATGACTTAAAAGTAAGAAGTAGTAATTATATACCTGATAAGCTTCAAAATTAAAACGAGACCTTGCAATAGTATCTTTAACATGATACAAAATGTCCTTTTGTAAACTAATAGGGTCATTTCTCAAGAATGAGGGGAATGAGTGACGAGAAAATCTGTCAAGAGGAGAACAAAATGATTGTAAAATGAAGTGGGAAGAGAGAATGGATGTTCGGTTGTGTGAAGTGGTAATTGAGAAAGGAGTTTGCTTATATTGATGGTTAAAAAGGAAGAAGAATGGATAAAACAGACCTATAAGGAACAAGTACAAGGGGCTGGCGAATATGAAAACTCAAGTCATTTAGGTTGACAACTCGTGTACTTTGTTCTTTTTTTGTTTGGTTTGAAAGTGTGGGTTGAGTTTGAAAGTTTAAAAATCGAATTGTAATTAAATGATCATTTGTGTTTTCGTATTTTCGAACAAATAAAACTAACAGTATTAACAAAAGAGATCACAACGGTGAATATCAAACTCTTACTGACTGAGATTTGAAATATAAGAGGGTGCTTATGGCTTTTTTCCATCTAATTAGGGATTACGAAAATAAACTTGAAGGATTGATGATGTGACGTTAGGGTGAAAACTCCAGTTTCCACACCGTCCAAGAATATTCTCTCATTGGTCCGATCCACACTTTCAGTCTCAGTACCGCCCAAATCACAACAAACAACTTCTCCTTCTCTCTCTCTCTCTCTCTCTCTCTCTCACTCAAAACCAAATTTAGCTAAAACGTTTTTCATAATTCACCAGATTAATTTAGCCACCATTTAAGACTTTACATGAAAATGCATACATACATAACACGCACAACCAACTCAAGTACATTCATTCACATGATGCGTCGTCTGTAAGCCATTTCATCATCTTCACTTCACTCACGCCTACATAACTAACTAAACAACAAACAAACCCCTCTTTAACTCCAACCCTAGATCTTAATCACGTTACAATTCTGTCTTTTCTTTTACCTTACTGTTAAAAACACTGTACACACACTCAAACTTTCACACCAACACTCCACACTAACGCATTTTTGTTTTGGTCTAAGCATTCCCACTTGCTAGATCTGAGCAGTTTTAGTGCTACTTGCACGCATTTGCTGTTTTGTTGATCTAGTCAATTGGGTTCTTATTGGTTTTTTTGGAATTTTTTGAGTTAGAGCTTTTTCGGATCGGTTAAGATAAGATAACCCACTTGATTTTTTCGTAAATCCGGTAACTTTATTGTGAATTGAGTGGTATTCATTGTGGAATTTAATTGTGTAGCTTTTAAGCATTTTGTTGGGTTGATTTTACTTTGATCCGGTCAAAATTTTGTAGGACATCAGGTTTTGAGTTTAAGATTTTAGCTTTATTGTCAAGATATGTTCTGATTAGATCTGAGATTATCTTTTACATGTTTTATATGTGATAGCTTTGGAATAATAGTTATTGGGTTGTGAAATGGCAATGCCACCTGGGAATGTGGTCTTTTCGGACAAAATGCAGTTTCCTGCTAGTGGTGGCGGTGTAGCCACCGGTGGTGGTGTTGGTGGCAGTACTGGTGCGGGCGGAAATGAAATGCACCCCCACCAACGTCAACAGTGGTTCCCTGTTGATGAGCGCGATGGATTTATTATGTGGCTGAGAGGGGAGTTTGCGGCTGCCAATGCGATGATTGACAGCCTCTGTCAACATTTGAGGGCGGTTGGAGAACCTGGCGAATATGACTTCGTAATCGGTAGTATTCAGCTAAGGAGGTGTAATTGGAACCCTGTGCTGCATATGCAGCAGTATTTCTCCATCGGGGAAGTAATGCTTGCGCTGCAGGACGTTGCACTAAAGAGGCAACAACAGCAGCAACAACAACATCAGCACAGGTATCATTATGATCAGCCAAAAGGAGGTGTTAAGGATTTCAAGAGATCTTCTTTTAACAGGGGTCAAAGAGGTAGTGTCGGTGTTGGCAGTGGTGAGGTGGCGAAAGTAACTGCGCATTCTAGCATAGAGAATCATGGTTTGGATCGGAATTCCTCTGGGAATGTCAGCATTCAGAAATTTCAGGAGGTTAAATCTGATGATGGTGGTAAAATACTAGAGGACAGGGATTGTGGGGTTGTTGAGGATAAGAAAGGTAAGCTTCATTTATTTGCTTAATTATATCTGTATGTATCTTGCTGTGAATTGCTTAGTTTAACTGTCTTCTGATTTATGATTTATCATTTGGGAAACAAATTATATTGTTATCATTCATGTTGATGATTTTAAATTTAATGCCTCAGTAATGTTTTATTTCATCTAAATTGTTAGTCATTCTGTCAATTGAAACACAGCTCGCTGAATTTGGATATTTAAAATGTGCTTGTTTTTTTTTTCCCAATGCTTCAAGATGCAGCTTTGTGCTTATTTTTTACTTCTTTGTACCTTGTTTTATAATCTCTTTTTTATCTTGCATTCAACATGATAAATTTTCTTTAGCATGCAGTGGCATGCTCATCTTTGAATGGAAGGCTGGTTTGCCACCACACTTACATGCGACAAACAACATTTACTCTTTAATTTCTACTTATGGAAGTTGAGTAGG
The DNA here is from genome assembly GCA_948193385.1 of Breynia disticha f. nivosa. Classification (NCBI taxonomy): domain Eukaryota; kingdom Viridiplantae; phylum Streptophyta; class Magnoliopsida; order Malpighiales; family Phyllanthaceae; genus Breynia; species Breynia disticha. The sequence goes on along the minus strand of CANYCX011737309.1, from coordinate 10,197 downwards.
CAAGTGGTTTTAGTTGGATATGGTATGATACTTGATTGTTCGTAGGTTAAGTGTATTTTGATTGTTCGTAAGATAGCTTTCGTTAGGTTCTTGATGTTGCTCTTTCCTGCTCTCTATCCTCATTTCTCTTTGTGAGGATGCATAGTAGGCTTGATATCAAGTAGAGGTTGTCCAACTCTTGGTACATTCTTTTTTCTTATTTTATTTGCATCACATTCAATGCAATAGATTAAAATTTATGAAATGTCTTTTGAAAATGGTTCTTGCATTTTATTACTTTTAGCGGATGCAAATGCAGAACCAGTTGCAGATAACCACAAAAAAAATCCAGGGAATTTAGAGGGCTCATTATGTCAAAGCTCGGAGGCTGAAGAATCTGCTGAAAATCAATCAGGCCTGAAAGGTTTTTGTCTATTTCTCTCTTTCTTGGATTTTGTCTCGTACTCTCTCCTTTTTCTTTTTCATTTTCGCTAATGAATCATCAATCATATAAATTTCCTTGACATTTGCTGTTAGAAGTTTTCATGCTCATATAGTTTCAAAAACCATTTTCATTTTCTTGATGTATTGCACTTTCTTTTTTATTGTCATTTTATTGACATTGTCAACTTTAATGTGAGCCAAGTACTATGCTATACTTCACAGTTTAAAGTTCTATAATGTTTACGTGGAGTGGAACTATTACTTGTTTGAATATTCAAACTATAAGCTTAACGAAATATTCATTAAATTTTACTTAAAATTTTCTGTTTTTTGTGACGTGTTTTAATATTTATTTTTGCAGAGGATAACCCTTCTAGCGATCATAATCAGAATGATAGGCAGAATCTTAACATTACTCCGAAAACTTTTGTTGGGACAGAGATGATTGATGGGAAATCGGTAATATAAATTAATCTATTTATTCTAAATCCTTTCATTTCAAAGATTTTTATATTGTTTTTCAGTATTTTTTATATCTATGCAGCTTGCTCATTTTTTTTTTGTTTATTCCATTTCGGATGTCTATGCACTAGGTCAACGTGGTTGATGGACTAAAATTGTATGAGAAATTGCTTGATGAAACCAAAGTTTCGAAGCTTGTTTCATTGGTTAATGAATTGAGAGCTGAAGGGAAAAGAGGACGATTTCAAGGCAAGTTTGATTTATAACCTTTTTCCTTAGGGAAATTCTTGTGCGTTTACCCTTTCGCCTTTCGCAATGGCTCAGTTGTGGTTAGCACAACAATTTTCATTTTATGGCATGTTTTTGTTATTTTCCAGATTTGCTCATGTTGTTTTAGAAAGACTATCGAAAACTTTAAATTGGAACTACCAAGCTTCTCATTTTGGTAATAAACTTGAAACCTTATTCACACATGCGATTATGAAATGAATTCGTTAATTTTTCAGTATCTGGTATAAGATCCATGAAGATGTTTGTAATTTTTATGTTCAAATGAAGGTGCAGAATTATTATGATTTCAATTCTTACGTAGTGATATGAGCACATAGAAGATGTAATAGTGCTATTTTTCCTTTTTCTGCAAAATCATTCTTCGGTGCATGGTTTTGCATAGGTGCTATGAATAGTAAGCAAAACATTTTTCAAGGTTCTTATACTTTTGGTAAGTATTAACTGAGTTTTGTTGGATGATGTTGAGCAAATATCTGCTTGATATATCTTGAACTCGAATAATACAAGTCATTGGATACCAAACCACTTCATTAGTTGCTAATATCAATTGTAAAGTAATTAATTACTAGAATAGAAGTATGCTAGCTGGGGCATCAGTTTTTTTTTATCTTTGATTCTTCCTTTTGATATCAATTAATTTTGCCAAGTTTGTTGGACTATCAGTTTTTTTTTATTCACATGTTATGCTGTTATTGGTATTAATGCACATTTGAGAAATATAAAATTTACGTAAAATGCTTTATATACAACTTCAGATTTGGTAGTTTGTGAATTGTTTGAAAATGTTTGTTTACTTCGTATCACGATTGTTTTTTATTAAGAGGCCATCAATCTGAGCAGAAAACTTCTCTACCGGAAGGAAGCTCGTTGGTTAACCTGCTCATTTGTAGTTCTGTTCGACCTTTTTAATTGAATTTCATTTCTCGTCATGCTAGACTGGAAGTTGCAAAATTTTTCTAAACACTCCTAGTGAAAATACTAATGAGTGTAAAACTGTAAATCATTTTCCTGCATACAATATGTTAGTTGCTTTATTTAGCCATTTATGGTGTGTCAATATCATCTTCTGCACACCACATACACAGTTGTCAGAGAAGTTTAATTTTGTTTAGATAAGCAGCTGCTTTCATAAAACTGATGCATTTTTTTTTCTCTTTTATTTCTGGGAAGCAGGTCCGACATATGTGGTTTCAAAGAGGCCAATGAAAGGACATGGGAGGGAGATGATTCAATTTGGCACTGCTGTTGTTGATGCACCTGTAGAAGACGACAATTTTACCGGAATATCAAAAGGCATGATATAAAACTTACATTGAAATCTCTTTTCATTTGTACAGGAGCCGTTCATTGTTTCCTTTGTGATAATGAACATAAATTGGTTATTGCTTCCTCAAGTATCATTTATTTTGATTTATTTTTAAATGTCTACAGATCGGATAGTAGAATCGATTCCTGGTGAGCTGCAGGATGTCATTGAATTTCTTGTTACTAAGCAAGTCATGACCATGAAGCCAGACTCCTGCATAATTGACTTATATAATGAGGTTACTAACTAGGTGCTATGTTGTTTTAAATGGTGTTGGCTTTATGAAATGTTCTAATATCTTTGAAAATCTTCCTTTAGGGTGACCACTCGCAGCCTCACATGTACCCTTCGTGGTACGGAAAGCCTGTTTACGCCATTTTCTTGACAGAATGTAATTTGACTTTTGGAAGAGTGATTGTAGCTGACCGTCCTGGGGATTACAGAGGCTCCCTAAGGCTTGGACTTTTACCTGGGTAAGCAGTTTAGCATCAGTCTCTTTTTGGTCCTTTTGTTGTATTATATTTCTCAAAATATTGAATTTCTATGCAATGCCTTTTACCATGACAATCAGATCCCTCCTTGTGATGCAAGGGAAATCCGCAGATTTCGCAAGGCATGCAATTTCTTCAACTCGAGAGCATCGAATAATTGTCACCTTCATTAAGTCCGAACCTAGGAAATTTGCAACCATTGATGGCCAACGTTTTCCTTCCCCTGCTGCAGCTCCTCTCCACTGGGGTCCACCTCCAAGTAGGTCACCAAATCATATTCGCCATTCAGTGCCCAAGCATTATGCACCAATTCCATCTACCGGAGTGTTGCCAGCGCCGTCCATTCGACCACAAATGCCACCTCCAAATGGTGTTCCTCCAATTTTCGTGAGCACCCCAGTTGCAGCACCTGTGCCTTATCCTGCACCAGTTCCTATGCCTCCTGTATCCACTGGATGGCCAGCAGCTCCTCCACGCCATCCTCAAAACCGCCTTCCTGTTCCAATCCCTGGAACTGGTGTTTTTCTTCCACCACCTGGTTCTGGTAATGCACCTTCTACACAGTTACATGTTGTGAGCTCTGTTGAAACAAGTACAGCATCTGAAAGAGAGAATGGATCGGCAAAAACCAATCACGGTACAAGCGTTTCTTCGAAAGAGAAAACAGAAGGGAAGACTTACCAAGATTGCAATGGAAATACAGATGGAAAAACTGTGATGAAGGAAGAAGAGTCGCAGCAAAATATTGACGAAACATCAGCAACCAAACCAGCTGGAGCAGTTTAGAGATTATTTTGTGACAGTGAAGAGGGTAGGCTGCAAAAAAGTTGGGAAGTAAGTGTAAAGAGCGGCAACTTTGGAGTTCAGATTGCATGGGCAATGTAGGGAGATGAGTAAGTTGTGGGTTCTCTTTGCTTCCCTTCTGTTCTCTGTTCCTTTTTGGTTGTCTTATCAATATTGACTTTGGCATTAGGCTGAACATTTGATACCGTTAAATTTAATCTCTGATATATTTTGTTGGGCAAATATATTTCTCTCTAATCAAAGGTATAGGAAAGTTTATTTTTCTAGTTGACTAATGTTGAGTTCTGCCATAAAATAGATTTATCATTAGCTTAGTTTTCTTGAGTTTATAGGAAGAATGTTTGGTTGAACCTCTTGAAATCAAACATGGTGAATTCTTGAGTGAGAATAGATTATATGGAGAACTAGTGAGAATAGAGTATCATTGAAAATTTTGTCTGACAATGAATTAAAATTTTTTGGGATTATAAAACTATATTTTAAAATAAAATTTTTAAGTGTCTTCTCATGAGTTATAAATTATGGTAGAAAAATGCAATAAAAATATATTAAGTTAGAAAAAATAGTTTTTTTTATAGTAATTAAGTTTCTCCATTCTATTTTTTATAATCATATTTTCTACTTTTTGTCATTTAAATAGAAAATAATTTTAAAATATAGAAATTAAATTTTTAGCTTATTGAATTTAAAAGGTAATAGTAGCAGAGAAATGGAAAATACAATTTTTATATTTTATATGAAAAAATATTTTTTTAAAAAATCAGTTAAGATTAGTCATTATTTTTCTATTGACTTTTAAGATCTACCATCTTTTTTTTTTTGGTCTGAGCCCTGACATTCCTTACTCACTAGGCTGAAACTAATCCGATTCGGGAAGGAGTTCTGGGTGGATAAGTTTCATTCTCCTCTCAAGCGGCATTGTGGGGATCGAACTGCAGGCCGCCTTACTCAGTTCAACCTCAATCACCACTAAATCAAAGCATGTTTGGTTCTCCCACCATCTTTTTAACCAATTCTTTTGGACACATGTAAAATTATCCAACAATATATAATTTAAGATAAATGAGATTCTAAAAAAATTTTAAAAATTATTATTTAAGAATTATTTTTTAGATTATAAACGATTTATCAATCAATAATCTAATTGTCCTTTAGTTTTATAAATTATAATTTGACTAATATTATTGTGAGATGATTGATAAGTCAAAATAAATATAATATATATGATTTTTATTATAATGGTCCAATGATTTTATTTAATTATCAAGAAATGACTAAAAATGTGATTAAACTGAGCATATAAGCAAAAAAATGGATAAATTATAATTATGATAATGATAATAATAGGATATAATTTATCATTAGAGAAGAAAAGTAAATTGGAGGCTTAGATTTTGTGAACTATAGTTTGGGCAAATGTTTTATAAAATATTTGATATATATGTAAAATATATATGTAATAAATATATTATAATATAAATGAATGGATATTTTTGGATGGAGATAGGAATTTCTTTTCGGATGGAAATAATACGGTAAATTCATAGGTGAGGACCTTAAAAAAGTTCTCACGTGAGGACTTTTGTAAAGATACTGTTCATACGTGAAAAAAAAAACATTATAAATGAGTTAAAAGTTATAACAATACTGTTCATATTGTTACAACTTGTAAATTTTCCATTATAGGTGTAATTTTTTTTAAAAAAAGTTACAGACAAAATGAATGAATCAGATTGAAAGTTACAAATTTTTAATGATGATGACCGTGTCCTCACGTAAAGACTCCTTTTAAAGTCTCGGTCGTAGCATTCACCAATAGTATTTTTGTTGTTCTTTTGCATTCATCCATGTATATGATCAAACTAGAGATTCTCTGATTAAGATTAGCATTCACCATAGTAGAACTTTCATTTGTGTCAGGATAGATTTGAATTGACAATTAAGTTAGTACAAACTTATGCTCCTTTTATGATATTAAGACTTTGTTTGGTTGGAGTTTAAAGAGGGAGGGAAAGAGAAGGTAAAAATTTTTAAAATTCAATCTTGTTCGTTAGTTTTTTTACGAGGGGAGAGGAAGTTAAAGGAAATAAAACTTAGCATCCATTAACTCCCTTTTTTAAGATTTCTTTACTTCCCAATCTGGAGGTTAAAGAGAGTGAAGTTAAAAATTAGTGTATTGATACCACAAATATTACAATTTTGATACTCACTCTCCTTCTCCTTCATTAAAATTTCTAAACAATAAATTTTTATTTCATATTCCATCATTTCCTTTAACTTTCCTTTCATTCACCCTTATTTACTATCCTTTCCTTCCCACCTTAAACATCCAAACAATACCTTAAAGAAAGAGTGTAAAAATTTAGATATATCTAACTTGGTTTGACCTAATACAAAAGTCGAGTTCGGTTCAATTAGAAAATTTGTTAAATACAAAAAATTGAAAATATTACTTAATAATTAAAATAAAAAATCTGGGATTTAAAATATTTTATAAACGTTTGTAAAAGTTTTATAACACGTGTACAAATTTTAATAATTTTGGCATAATGATTTTAATTTTGATATTTGCACTCTTATTTTCTCTCTTTTTTTTCATTGTTTTCAATCCATTATCATTATTTACACTTCTATTAGTTAATCTTAAGTATAGCTCATCCAGATATACTATTCTCTTCATCCCATAATATATGTCGTTTTAAAAAAATATATTTTTACATTACATATGATTTTATACTTTTAATACATAATTTAATAAATTTTTAACATTAATTTTATATTTTTAATACAAATTTAATTTAATTATTCTTTCGATATATTTAAATAAAATAAAATAATAAATTAATTATAGTAAATTAAGATATATTAGTTTTATTTGTAATCTTCATGCAAAATTTTTAACCACATATACTATGGCTGGAGCCATGGCGGTAGTATAATTTTTTAAAATATTCATATAAGTATGTACTTTTTTTTTAAATTTTTTGACAGACATAATTATTGTTTTAAGCTTTCCTGAAGTTTGACACATTTAAATAGTAGCATATCAAATGCAAAATCCATATTTTTTTTTGGAGATAATTCAAAATCCATATTTAATTGTATTGTAGCTTAAAAAGTGTTGGTTTAGGGCAAGATAATGGAAGAGGAAAAGCAGCATCGTAGAAGAGAAATTTTCTACAATTTCGTATCCAGAGAAGAATGCAAAGAACTTGAATTCTTACACAAAAGCAGTAGCACTGTTGGTTACAGACCCAATGTGTTCTCCACCACTTTGTCTCACCTCATCGCCACCAATTCCTCTCACTTCCTCATTCCTTTCCTTCTCATCAGAGGTATAACGGACATCTCTGTCTTTTCTTCATTTTTTTTCATTTGGGTTTCTCTTATTTTCGCTTCTTATCACAGATAGGTTGAAAGAGAAGGTGGAGGAGTATTTTGGGTGTGAGTTTGAGTTGTTTGTTGAGTTTACTGGCTTGATTAGGTTTGTATGTCTTGTTTTTCTTATGATTTGTATGGGTGGGAATTGTTGTGAATCAAGTATTGTCATTGTTGTATATATGGAGTTGTGTTATTTCTTATACATTTGCATTGTGAATTAGTTGGACTAGGGGAGCTAGCATTGGATGGCATAGTGATGACAATAGGCCCTATCTCAAACAGCGCGACTTTACGGTAGCTCCGTCACTCGGTTTCCTTTGCTGTATTTTTGCTATCTATGCTTGTGTTAAGAAGTTTTTTTGTGCTAATAGTTTAGATGGTTATGCTGGTATGAAGGCAGTGTGTTATTTGAATAATTATGGCGAAGATTTCGAAGGTGGACTTTTTCACTTTCAAGATGGTGAGCCATCAACTCTTGCTCCCATGGCTGGTGTAAGTGCATCTGTTTATTTGATTTTGTTTTGATGGTATCATACTCTAGTAAATGATGTGTATAGTAGAGACGGCTGTACTTTTTAAATGTTTTTTTTTTGTGTACAAATAGCAATCTCCGTGAGCTGAATTTTACTGGAGAAAGAAGCTATAGCTAATCTGTTTAAGACGAAATATATAGATGGACTACTTGTGCAATAAATTCTTTTCTCACTATTTATTATTGTTTCTTGTGATGCTTTATTGAGAGCTTCATATTTGTGTTTTATCAGGATGTTGCAATATATACAGCTGACAGTCGTAATATTCATTTGGTTGACGAGGTAAATAATCTCTGTTCTTTAGTGTTGATTAATTTCTTAAATAAATGACATTGATAGAAGCCTCTAAATGAAACTAAACTGTGTGCACCTTATGCACTGGTTGTATTTATGTCATGATTAGTTCACTGACTCCAGTTATGATTTGTAGTTGCAGTTTTTTTTTCCTAATTGAACGAATTAGCAAAATGATGACCCATGGAAATAGCGTTTCTCCCTTATTATCTGATTCTTTTGTTTGTCCTTGTATTCTGAGAAAAACCATGAAATTTTTGGTCAGATAATTGAAGGAGAAAGGCTTACTCTCACATTATGGTTTACTCGTGATAGTACTCATGATGAGGATCCTAAACTTATATCCCTACTGTCAGAAAAGTTTTTAAATAGTTCAATCAGAGAGCCACTATCAAAGCTGCCCATTCCAGCATCCAGCAATATGTATTGGTATTCTTCAGAGTCATCATCTGATCAACAGTCAGGATTTGATATATGCTGCGCAAGATTGAATGTTCTTGGATTCAATGTCTATTGTCACGGAAGAAAAGGCACGATTTCAGATTCCATGGAATTACTACTAGGTCCCCTGCAACTTTCAAATGGGAATGAGTTATTTGAATTGGAGTTTGCCAACATTCTGCATGCACTACAGGTACATAAACATAATCAATAGTTTAGCAATGCTTATCGGCATACAGATAATAATTTATACATAAACACGATCATTTTTACCTTAACTTAAAATGGCCAAGTTATGATTATAATGTGATGATGCTTTTTTAAAATAAAGTCTGCATTTTCCAGTCATTCTTCAAGTTGCAAGACATTGAGATTTGTGCATTGCTCTTTCTACATTATCTGATGTTTGACAACTACTATCCCCATGAAAAATATCAGACAACATAAGAAATGCAGCTGGTGATTTGGGAAATGACAGCTACTGCAGTCATATTGATCGTTGATCTTTACGTTAGTTGTTATAGACTATTCTAGAATCAGTCAATTACATGTTGAGGACTATAAGGGGAGTGAAGTGGGACAAGAGAAGATAGCTGAGAATATTTTTGACATCGGCCTTATTGTTTAGGAGAGTGGTAGAATATAATTCTACTGGTAGTGAGAGTCATAAGCTCTTGAATACTTATCTACCTTGTTATCTTCTTTGTCACCATTGTTATTTGTTTGTTTTCCTCGATTTATATCTTTCTGTGTCATCAATCAGTAAATCAATATATTTTCTATCGTTCTCGCTATTGTTCTGGAATTGGGTTCTATTAATTTAGTACTGCAACCAACATGGTCTTTCTGCTTTCCACATTTCTGTGTATATAATGACAGTTTCTGTGGCTTTTACAATTGCACATTTGTCCACATCTCAATGGTAATATAATTGGTTTTCATTCTTTTATTCTATAGGTTGCACAATTTTACGCATGGAAAGTTTCTGACTTGGCGCAAACGGAAGTAGAAACTGCCAAGGTACTCCAATTGTCAGAGTCTCAGCAGCAACAAGTTAATACGCTAAAATCTCTGTATTTAAAAGAACGTCGTCAGGCAGAAATGATCTTCGGTTACAAGGTTGGCAAGTTCAACACTTCCATTGACTTTTCTAAACTATCTGCTGCTTCTTTTGCATTTGAAGATTACTCCAGTAAATTACATAACGAGTTGCTAGTAAGTTTACCATATTGGAGGACTCATCAAATTGTGCACAAAATTGCCTCAAATGTGGCACATGAACATTTGTAAATGTTCTTGCTTGTATTATATTGCAAAAAGTTACAGATGACACTCAGAGACACTTTCTATAACAGTTAAATTTGAAGTCCCTTAACATTTTGGGAGCAATCATCAATGTTGAGTGCGTAAAAGTGAAAGAGCTTCCCCATCTTGCAATTTGGTGGAGAGTCGAAGTTTTCTATAATCTTCGTAACTAACAGGAACATAAAGCCGTGGATGTTCAGAATCCACTAATTCTGAAGGAGCTTCTACTGGTGAATCCCTTGGCCCCAGAAGGAAAGAAGCAATAGATATTCGAATTGTAGCTTCAGTGCATTTTACTCTATGCTTCACATTGCAGAACCTTCCATTGCTCCATACCTTCAATGAAACAAGAGCTATTAATTCGTGTTAGACATATTATAATCATGTTATTGTAGCAAAATGAAAAATCAAGTGTTTGTTAACAGCTAACATGAGCAACGTCACCGAGATTGACAAGAAGTGTGCC
>CANYCX011737259.1:0-16189 GCA_948193385.1 Breynia disticha f. nivosa | reverse complement strand
CACTCATCCATTTTGTATCGATCCATTCATTTTATCGGTTACTCTCTTTCGTTACCATTTCATTTCAACCAACAGCAACAAGTTTTCATCTTTCTATTTATTATTGCTTCAGTTTCTTCACTCTCTCTAAACTTTTGTCGTCGTTGCTCACTCTTCTATACCGTAAAAAAGCAATCTTTTTGAGGTACTTTCGTGTTTTTATTTATTTTTGATGTGGGTTGGTTTGTTTTGTGGTGATTGATTGTTCTGATTGTTTTTTGATTGATTTGCAGGATTTGGTGAAAAGGGTTTACTGTGGTTTTGATTTGTAAGGTAAGTAAATACTGTGTTTTGGATTTTTTTTTTCAGTTTGAAAGATGTGATTTTTATTATCCCAGTTGTGTGTTGAATTCTTACAGTTTTAAGATAAGATGTTAGATTTTATGCACATTTGATAGATTGTTTAGTTACTATATTTGGTTGCTTACATCATGCCAAAATTATTTCTCTGGTTTGTGTTGAATCTATGTTCAGATGATGTTTTTTTTCACTTCAATATGTTGTTTGATTTGTTATGATCTGCTATATCTTGTTGTGATTTTAAAAATTTGGAACTTTGATATCTCATATATTTGTTGAAAGTATACCTGACTGCCACTTTCATTTGAGTGAAATGTGGTTTGAGGGTGTGATTGTTGTTTTAGTTGCTCCTTCTGTGTTGAAGATTAAGTCTTTTTGCATTCAATCTATATGATCACGCAGGCTATTGCTTGTGTTGTAGCGTTTAACTAAAAACGGTGATCATGAAAGAGCATTTCGCTAGAAAACACTTTTTTTAGGCACGCAACGTTGATGCTTTGTGTTTTGAATGTTTGATTGATATTCATGTGTGACCGACAATTGTTGTGTTTGTTCTACAACTTATAATATGCAATGGAAAACTGTTGGTGTTTGAGCTCCAAGTGATAAGGTAGCATCACCTTACAATTTTAATGGTGTCTTTAATAAGGTCATGTGGTACAAACCTTGATGTACTTGTCTCAAGGTTAGACATGTTAGATATTTTTAGGGGAAGATGAAAAACTTGATGCAATCAGTTCTGTGTTTATTACACATGATTTGGATTTTCAATTTTTGCCTATTATTTTGCAGGAATAAGCTCATTCCTGTCTTACAATCCATACGGTATATATTTCCCTTGGAAATGTTGGGAGGCAACAATGGCAATCCTATTCTTCCTGTTTATGTAGATGAAAACCGAATTTCCTATCAGACTAATCCTTCAAATCAGCTGCAACTATTTGGTAATTGAGGAGTTTTAGTGGAACTTTTTACTGTGTTTTCTCTATGAACTTAAAAATTTTCTGGTATTCTTTTTACAATTTAAGCACTGTTTTTCTTAGTAATTTAGTTTGTGATTTAGATCCTTGTTAGGAAACTTGTTTCAATATTGCTAGAATCTAGTTTTTACTTTCTTTGGTTCTTGTTTTGTGTTGACTGGGCATTTCCGTATTTGTTTATCACAGTTTTACTAGTTGCCTACTTCACTGCTATTTGTACAATTGTAAGACTGAAGTTGTTGTCACAATGGCCGTTCGGGTGATTTTCCTTCTTAAGAACCTACCCTTGGTGATCAAAACCACTAATGTAACAACTAACCACTTACCAACACTGATTGAAACAGCATCTTTTCTAACAACTAACTGCTAACCACTAACCACCAAAGGTCAGAAACAAAAAAACTGGTCGTGTCTTCTTAGTGTTACCATAAGATTGTTACTAATGCAGTCAAGGAGAGCCACTTGACTAAATAACCGAATTCTGCATGCATTTCTATTTCGTCTCTCTCCCTTTAAAGATCAGTTTGACTAATCTCTGATATGTTGTTTTTGTATCAGTGCCAGCTGGATGTAACATTGATCCGGTGAATTATTTTGGAAGCGAACATATAACGCCAATGCTCCGTCCTAATAAACGAGGCAGGGAAGCAGAAGATTTTGGTAGACAGCAAAAGCTGCAAATTTCCCTGAATTATAACGTTTGTCAGGATGAAGCGGACCCTTCGGCTAGCATTCCAAACCCAAATGCTGTGTCGACTGGGCTAAGGCTGTCATATGATGATGATGAACGGAATTCATCTGTTACTTTTGCCAGTGGAAGTATGACAGCAACAACTTCTACAATTTTCTCTCTTGGTGACAATATCAGGAATGAACTTGATAGGCAGCAAGAAGAATTTGTTGAGTATATTAAGATGCAGGTACTGCTACTGCTCTATATGTATAATGTTTGATGATATTTGTAGTTGCTTAGAATCACATAGTCAAGCTATCTATGGACTAATGCTATTGTATTATTTAAATATTTGGATTAATTGTTTTCATCATAAACAGGAAGAGCACTTAGCCAAGGGGGTTAGGGACTTGAAACAGAGACATGCTGCTTCGTTTCTTGCCACCATTGAGAAGGGCGTTAACAAGAAGCTACAGGAGAAAGACCTGGAGATTGAAAGTATGAACCGTAAGAACAAGGAATTGCTTGAGAAGATAAAGCAGGTGGCTATGGAAGCCCAGAATTGGCACTATAGAGCAAAGTACAACGAATCGGTAGTCAATGTGCTGAAGAGCAATCTCCAGCAGGCAATTTCGCAGGGTGCCGACCAAGGGAAAGAAGGATTCGGCGATAGTGAGGTAGATGATGCTGCCTCTTACATTGACCCGAGTAACTACTTGAACATTCCTGGCGGGTCAGCAAAGCCTCAATCTCGAAATTACCAAGCAATGAAGGAACATATGATCTGCAGATCATGCAAAGTGAAGGAGGTATCAATGTTGTTAATGCCATGTAGGCATCTGTGTTTATGTAGAGATTGTGATATGATAGTTGGAGTTTGTCCTGTATGCCAGTTGATCAAAACTAATAGTGTCCAAGTGTATTTGTCCTAAGTTATCGAGTAAATCGCCAAGTTATCTATACATTTTCTTTGGTTCTTGTGAGATATATGTTACTGCATTAACTGAAGAATCTGTTGTATGTGGAAGCAACTGCTTTATTTTGTGAAATGAAGTTTCAATGAAGCTTCTCTTGTACCTTAAGTCTTGGCTGATTCTTATGCATAAGTTTGTTTCCATATTACAAGGTATGAACATTTACACTTACAAGGTATGAACATTTCCAGTAGAAATGAAACAAGTGCTACATATACTACTATGCACATGTAATAGGTGAATTCCATCCGTTTATGGAGGTTTTAAAATTCACCAAAACAATTTCAGAAAGGAGAAAGGTTGGAAGGGCAATGTGCATTTATTTAGTACTCGAGAATGGCAGCTACCAGTAACCAGCATTCTTCTGTTCATAGTACAAATTCCAATCCCCGTCTTTGTCACTGCTCAGATCTAACAGTAATTCACCAACCAATTTCAGTTTGGCAGAAAAAGAATGTTTGCCGGGGTCAGACATCGATTTACGCAAAAGCATCGGATCGGTAATGACAAACCTTGTCGGAAGATACCCTTGTCGGAGGAGGATTCATCTGAAAATAATGTTGCGATTCTCTGGTGAAGTCAGTGAGGAAGCTCCAACCGTGAAATCCTCAGCATCAAAACAATCGAAATCAACATCATATCACTAGCACGAAATCATACCAAACAGCTCAAATTTAAAAAAGATCATAAATTTGAATCACCTTCCCTTGTTAAGTGATCTGAATTTGTCCAATAAACATCACTGAACTCTTCACAGTCTTCAGCATCCATTGGTTTGCACCTCAACATAACAAAAGACGAAACCTCCTCTCAAAAACACACCTAAAGACGCAAACCTTATGAATACAAGAAAGAAAGAAACAAAAAACTCACTCCTCAATGTCTCCATATGAAGCAAATAGTTTCAATAAATCATCTCCACAACCCAGTGCAGGAACATCCTCTTTGTGACGTGGAATGTTGGTCTATTAGTTTCTTTCTCCTTCACATTCATGGTTTGAGACCACTCTTGTTGTTACAAAGAGGCCAAGTTAACTCACGAATCAAGAACAGGTCAAACTCTATATGTCTCTCATAGCGCCGCTACAGAATCAAGATCGAATCTTGCACCTTCAGTGTGCTGGCAAATCCTTTTTACCGCTGAATTCACAGACGAGTGGTCCTCTGAAATATTGCTTGGTATGACTCATCGAGAAAAATGTTTTCAAAACTAAACCTCTAAAGTTATTTTACAATATTTTCAGAATATGAATATTGCTAAAATGAAATTGTCTCTTCTTTTTCTAAAAGATAATTAGTATATTTTAGAGCAATTATTACTATGTAACATATTAATATTTGATATGTTTAACTTTATCTGTAATTATTACTTATAAATTTATTTTATTTATAATTAGAATCAGATGCATGCAAACCTGGAGAAAGCAAACTTGTCCAGAAAATTGAAATAGATTATTGGAAGTTAGGTTGATCATCATCTCTTTTGTCGAGACATTTAAGGTTCCAGATTTCTAGTGCAGCCAAGGGTTCGTCTCTTCCTTTGGATTTAAGCACAAACATATATAGTATTTAGCATTAAAATATGACTATGATTCTGCTGATCATTGTCCAATCTAAACCTCTTGTTCATCTGATTATGTATTATAATTTATATTAAGGATCTATATGACAGCTGGTTAATTTTGACCGTTGATTCATTCAACAACGATCTTATTAGCATATTCATTTTCTTTAAAGTGAAACTATTGTGTCGTTATTTTATATCGCTTAAGAGTTGATGTCAATAACGTTACCACAAAATGCGTAGATCAACTGGCGTGAGGTTGTTCTAGTTTAACCAGAAATCTCGAGTTTGGTTGGGAGGACTTTGCCGCCTTTGTGGTCTTACCCGGCTTGAGGAGGATTAATCTGAGGTGCCCAGAATACCTCGTAGTTCATAAAAAAAAGAGTTCATGTCAGCGTTTGTATATAAATATCTTCTTCTCTCAAACCTCCGTAGTGCCTTTTATAGGAAAAAATTGTGAGAGTCCACGAGTCAAAAACAAACAATTTCTCGATGATCAGCATGTGGAAACAATAATTGTCAGTATTTGTACGAATTCGAGTTAAAATTCAGGCTAAAAGTTGTTCTTAAGAAACTTCTTAACTTTGAGTAGGTGAGTATTATAGTATCATTAATTCTCTCACATCGCTCCGATGAGAATTATAAGTCCGAAGGAGGCAATACTTAAAGAGACATCAACATTGTACAAGAAGCACACAGTTTGCTTTACCATTTATTCTAATCTTCAATCTGTTGTCGTTTAAGTTTAGAAAACAAAATCATTCATGTTTGGTTTAGGAGGTAAATCCATGCAAATTACATTTTTCTTAGGTAACAGTATTTTCATTTTTTACTAATCCGAGTTCAAATTGAGAGACACATCTACTACTTCACAAAGACGACTTTGATGAAATTCAAACACAACACCCACTCGAACCTAACAAGAGGTGGAATTGTCAAGCCAGTTCATACAACTTGAAAAAATGTAAGTTCCAAGGTGACGAGAAGGTTTATTGGAAGCTTAATAAAGAATGAACATGTGTGTGAACAGTGCATATGATATCACAATCATGAGCATGAATAATTACGGCACATATATTTCCGTGATAAGCAATGACTTCTGTGTGGTCAAGACTCGAGAACAGCCACATTTATGGCTACGTAACATCATGAAGATCATAAAAAAGAAGCCTACGAAATAATGACTTAAAGCTATGAAGGTAAGAGTTGTGAAGAACACACATGAATCCGTGACTTGGGTTGGATGGCTGGCTTTGTTGGTGTTGGCGAGAGTTAAGGGTGTTTGTCGTGGGAACAAATGGATGGCGACAAAAACAAGTTTGTCTTTCTACTTTTAAGAATCTGAAGAGATTTCTTTATGCTGATGTGAAGATTAGTGAAAATGTGGTTCTTTTTAACTGAGAATTCACATGATCACAACTGCAACTTACAACTCATAAATTCCAGAGAATTGAGATTTATGCACGATTGTCATGCCTTCAAGTTCTAGAGTGCTCTGTGGCCAGATCTTTTTCCTTTTGTACATTCTGTTTACTTCTCTTTATTCTTTGGATAGAGATGTAAAAACGGTTCGAAATTTTGGTTCCTGTTAACGGTTCGTGGTCCGAGAAAAATAAGAATTGTAATCGGGCCGTGTAGTATATGGTTTGGTTTAGGTTTCGGTTCTCGAATTGGGGGTTTGGGCCAATTTCAATTAACTGGTTCAGATTTAATTTTTTTGCTAATAATGAACCGAATGATCAGATCGGAACAGTCAGTTCACAGTTCATTTTTCTTAGGAAAATGAACCGGACTGTGAACTAGCTGATTTCCGACGGTTCGGTTCTAGTTTCGAAACCGACGATTTGAAATTGACGATTCCAATTTCGATTCATAGATTTGACGATTCTGATTCGATCTTCTTACTTCTAGAACAAAAGTTCTTTCTTAGAAATGCAACGTCTGAGCCCATCTTCTTATAACTACCAAGTTTTGTTCCCCTCTCTCTCTCTCTCTCTCTCTCTAACCATTTTTCTTGGAGAAATATAGTCCAATGGCTAATCATATATTGATATTAATGACCTCTCGTTTGTAGGTTCAGACTTCAGTGGCTAAAGTTTCTTACCCCTTTCTTAATGATCGCGGGTGTAGTGACACTAGGGAAGACATACAGGTTTTAACCTGCCGGTTTGTCGGGACTATCCGAAAGACGTCTCTCTGCTCTTGGTTTGTGGGTTAGCCCGATCCCTTTCCTAAAATATTTTTACCAAAAAAAAAATATATTGATATTAATGGATTAGAAAAGGACCAGCGATGAGGCAATCCTCTAGATTATCAGCTAAAATGAAAAACTGATATGAAGTAGCAACATCGAGACATTTATGGTGACAACCTGCAGAGCTTTGAGACTGTCATGGAGTGGTCCAAGGCATAATAGAGTCTACAAGTTTTGAAAATCATAATTCCTTCCATTTCCTTGTGACAAGTGTTGCTATCCACTACTTTTACCAACATCTTTTTCTCTTTCCCAACATGACATGGCACTGGAAATTTTAATTTATGTAGCTATAACATGACAAATTTATCTAAAATGAACTGCTAATTACTTGTTTTGATGATGATTTATATGATAATGTTTTGATGATGATTTATATGATAATATGCTTTCTGAAACAGAATTTGGTTTTGTTTATGGTGAGAAACATACATAAACCTCTTTCCTCACCTCATAACTTTAGCTGACATAGTTAGTTGTACTTTTTTTGTTTGAACTACGAGGTATTTTGGACATCTCAGACTAATCCTCGTTAGAGTTGTACAGGACCACAAACTAAATTTTGTTTACGGTGAGAAACATACATAAAAGATCAGCTTGCCTTAATTATTGGAAAGCAACTCTTGCACTCCAAAATGATCTAACACCATCAAGGGAAAGAAAGCAACAAAAATTATATAACTAAAATCACAATTATTATATTAACGGATTCAAAGATTTTTGTATGAGGCAAAAATATACTAATTAAAAACTACAGGAAAAGATATGATAAAAAGGCCGGTACTATAGAAAAATGTACGGTTAAAAGAGTGAGACTATAAAATGAGATACGACAAGGGGTCAACCGTCCGCCTTGTCCCCTTCGTCTCCATGTCAAATTGTATGTTTATCAGAAAAATTTTCAAGAAAATCTATGCTGAAGTTACTAATAAAAACTACAGCGAACTATGGCAAAAATCCAAGAATTATGCTTTCTAAAAACCACATTATACAATGATCACAAAATCTTAATCTAGTTTACCAATTAAATGACATAAAAGCATGCAGTTTGATGCCTCAGTCAGTTGAAGCAATATTTCAAACTAATAATAGAGGAACACCAAAATCATCTCAATGCAAGAGGTTCACGAGAGGACTCATTCAATAGAGTTCACGAGCACAAGTGCACAAAAAGACGGCTAAGAAGGCCCTACTCAATCCTTCTTTCCTAAAGTGTAAATCAAACGCAGATTTGACTCACTTAGCTACATTTCTGCCACTTACACTGCATAATCAAGCTTAATATGAATTGAAAAACTATAAGAAATCCAATTTTCAAGATAAGAATTTGTGGCTTTATGTCCCAAAATACTGGAGACACGAGCTGGAGATCCATTTGTTTATGTGGTTCAGACCATGCAGAACATTTCCTGGGCATCAGGACAAGTATATGCATATTGATAATTGTCTTTCTCCTAGCATACAACTATATATGATTTTTAATTGGAATAACAACAGAAAAAAAAACATTTCTTTACACATAATAATGCATGCTATTTGGCTATTCAAACCACTCTTCCAGCTTTTTCTTTTAAAACTCAGACAAGCTTTTAATAACATGTAGCTGGATTCAATTTAGACATTTTATATGAAGTAAAGCATAATCATTTGTTCATACCTACTACTTATAGCTTGACAACAACAAAATTCCATTATCATGCAAGAATAGATTTAGTTCCTCAACAAACAGAACCAGCATATGAATAAGACTATCATATGTATTAACACTATAGTCTAGAAGTAATTAAGGTTTCAATTTGATCAAAACATGATATACTCTTGTTACCTTCTAAGTCAGAAGGTTCTATCCTGTAATAAGGCTAAAATAATGTAGAACACACTGGCCAGAGAGAGTTGTGTGGTTAGAATTCTGGAAAGAAAAGGACTGGAGGATGATGTCTAAGCTTGCTGATAAACTTGTGTAGGGTGATGAAAAAGAGAGGTTGCGGATTCTTTTGTAATAATGAGTAGAGACAAGCACAACCACGTCCACATGTCTAACAGTTTATATTATTGTCTTCATAATTATGGACTGTGTAAGTAACGTATTCAGAAATTTTTGTAAGAGCGTCGACATAAGATTAGAATACAAGCTATCATTGGTTTATGATAGATTCATAGAGTCACATCAATATTTATGTCAGCATTTACTACATTGCTATAACTCTCTCCTAAATTTCAGAAAACATTTCCTGATGTTGCAGAGAACACTGCTTACATTGTCAAGAACAAACGGCTGTTTTAATTTTGAGTAAAACTTGAAATGCAATTTCAGTTTTGCAGCTTTTCCAACCCTAAATTCAGCCATGTTCTTTTTGTAATAAGTATGATTATGCATAACACATCCCAGTGACGGAATCTAAGGTCGAGAGCAAATCAGATCGAGTACAGTAATAATTTAATCAAGGCTAGCTGGTGATTTACTGTCTCTGAAATCTTGCCACTAAACAATGTGTCAGGTCAATAAAAAAACACTAACGAATCTATAATTTTTAAGGGAACTGAAATAGTCGTGATAAAAATAATACAGCAAAAAAAGGCAAAGAAAGACGGCATTACAGAAAATATGCACTAAAAATGACGGGATAATACTATTCATATGCCTACAGTTTATTAATTAACAACATGATTTCATTTGATCTGCTTTACATTCTGTATTTTTAATTAAGTTAAAAGTGAAGAACAAAAGAGAATAAACACGTGACGCCTCATTTACGTATTAAAAAGGCAAATTGCACACTTGAACACAGCTGGTCTAATGTTATATGCTAAATAATTCCTACTGTGCTTCTTTCTAAACCATAAAGCCAAAACCATGGGCTTATGGAAGTTGCCTTTTCACCAAGTACAATTATGCAATTTGGAATTATTGAATCATGCAATTTGTCCTTTCTGAAACTTAAAAAAGAGCAGAATCTAGTAAGAAAATAATATAACTCTGGAAAGTAAGGTCAAATGAGAGTATGAGACCATCTGTTGTCTGCAGGGACAAATTTAGTTCTGTTACTTCGTCACTATATACCAGTCTGGTGTCATTAGAAAATAGGTGATTTTGCTTAAAATGCTATGAAGAAAGGAAAGAGGGGATTGGGAAGCTAATATTCACTATAGACATTGAAGTTTCCAGCCATAATTAGAGAGTCTGAGGCATTAAGAGTGGAGAAGACTCAGGAGGACAAAGTGAAAAACACTAACCCGTGAACGTTGCATGTGAGTGTGAAGGAGCTGTTATAATCAGTGCTCTCGACACCTTGTAGACCCACTCACGTGTCCGTCCTTTTTGGCTATTTTATGGAAATTGTATAATTGTCTTACATAATAGAATTTACACATCAGCAATACAAGAATGTAACATAAATTCATGAAGCAAATACAGCAATGGTCAACATGGCATAAATAGTTTCAATATGCAAAATTTCATAGTGAGTTAAATAAGATAAAAGAGCATACCATGATTTGTGCATTTTGCTTGCCGTCATTTGCCTTGACATATAGCTTGACATGTATTGATAATTGCATGGGTCACATGCCACTAGAAATTGATATATGTTGTAAAAGCACTCCCTTTATCAAAGCTGAAGTACTCCCAACCAAAATTCACACAAATTAAAACGAGATAATTAATCAAAAGAGAAGAAAAAAAAGGAGATTGAACATAAATACCTAGCATTGTCAACATATTTAAAATAATTTTTTTCTAAGTTACCCGGTATTCTCAATCTTTGTTGAAGACCAATCTAGAATCGAAGCAGGAAAAATAACTACTACCTTACGAGAGTGACTATGCTAGAATTCAAACACTGGAAGTTGGGAAATACATCCAGTCGAACCTCACAAAGGCCGAGTTGTTAACTCAATTAGCACCTAATGAATAAAATAATATTTTGCTTATGCCTTCAAACTCTCATGAGTTTTAGAATGCTCTGCTCTCCCTATATAAGGCAAAGCATCACTTTATCATGGCTATCTCAATAGCTTCTTTAAGTCTTTTAACTACACACATTCTCTTCTCCTACAACCCAACATGGCTGGCTTTAGTTTCAGGAGTTTCTCATTCATGCTCTTCATTTCATTCCTAGTTTGGTCATTAAGTTTTGATACATGCATTGCAAGAAGAGGCAAACACTGGAGACACAGCAGGAGTGTGTCAGCCTCTTTGTCTAAGAAGAAAGGGAAAAGTCATGGCAGCAGTCACAACCATCATAGTGGAGGATCAAAACCAAAGCCTCCAAAAGCTCCATCTCATAAAACTCCACCATCTCCTCATGTTCCAGTTCCACAACCTCCTCATGTTCCAGCACCACCTGCACAGGAAACACCACCAAGCTCATCACAGAAAGGCTCTGCAGTATTCAATGTGCTTGATTTTGGTGCTCGCGGTGATGGAAAAACTGACGACGCTAAGGTTAATATTCAATTCTCGTCAACAAACAAGCATTTTGTTTTGAACTGAAAACAACCAATCTACTTAAATTCAAATCACGTTTTTTCATGTGTCAGTAGTTAATTAGCTTAGCTCTGCCCCAGAATATTGCATTGCATGCTGCATGACTAATCTTTGAAGTTCAAAGATATGACCTCTGTTTCTCCTAGCTCCTGTTGTGTAGAAATGCAAGGGACGCAAATGGCAGTTAGCACATTCTGCCAAGTATAATTGGCTCTTGTGAGTTTAGACAAATGAAATATAATAGTCTATAGGGTCTAGCTGGGCCAATTCGACTTCCCCTGTGTTCTTATAAAATAAGATTGCACATAAGAACAAGCAAAACTAACAAATAAAACACTACAAAAGGAGAAGACAACAGGTCGAATTGGGGTATGGTCCACTCCAAATGATCCCACCACACAAGTTTTCTCACGATTGCTACTGTAATAGTAAAAATTCTTGTGTACAAACCAACACCAACAGTAATTCTCTGGAGAATAGAGTTACTAACCGATGCTGTGGCGTAATGTAGGCTTTTCAAGCTGCATGGTCTGAAGCCTGTAAAGTGGAGGCATCAGTAATGCTTGTTCCAGCAGAATATGTGTTTCTCGTGGGGCCTGTTTCTTTCTCTGGTCCATACTGTCAAGCAAACATTGTATTCCAGGTGTGTTATGTTGATAAAGCAGCCATGAATTCCATTATCATAAGAGTGTGAGGATATTAACAGTGACAAATATTATGTGTTATAATAATTTCAGCTTGAAGGGACTCTTACCGCTCCGACAGACTCCAAAGCTTGGGGCAACGGTCTTTTATGGTGGATTGAATTCTCTAAGTTGAAAGGCATTACAATTACAGGGAAGGGTACCATAGATGGAAGTGGTTCAGTGTGGTGGCAAGACTACCCCTATGATGATCCTGTGGATAATGAGACAAAACTCATTATTCCACTTAACAATACCATTGAAGAACACCCGCCAATGCCGGTAATTTCCTTCAGAATGTACCCTCCAGCATAATTGATTCTGTATTTTCTGCTTCTGATAACCTGTTAAAATTGTGATGCAGGTAAAAGGCCAACTCAGCTCGAAAATGCCAAGCACAAAACCTACTGTAAGAACCCTTAGAACACAATCTACATTCTTTCATCTATGTGTCCAAACAATGTCGTAACATTACATTCTTTCATTCTTTTGACAGGCATTAAGGTTTTACGGAAGCTTTAACGCAACGGTCACTGGTATAACAATCAAAAACAGTCCTCAATGCCACCTAAAATTTGACAACTGCATGGGGGTTGTGGTACATGATATTACAGTTTCATCTCCCGGAGACAGTCCTAACACTGATGGAATCCACCTACAGAACTCCAAAGATGTGCTAATTCACAGCAGCAATCTTGCTTGCGGTAATTATACCATTTCTAGCTGAACAGTGTTATGCTACCACATTCATTTAATATGTTGGCCAATTCAAGAAGAACACCTTCATTGCAGAGTCGGAAGAGTAGCCTTCAAGTCTCATTCATAAAACCTGACAAATTGCACACAAAAATGTGGCCAAGTTTAGACTCCCTGGATGAGATTCGGATAAACACATGATTAACTTATCCTTCCGGGAACTTTTGCCTGAACTTCTACAGCCACTAGTTTTCTGACACATGGCCATTAGCAGTCCATAATTTTCACCCATCTAGCCACATGTGACATACCTTTTATCATTGTTATGGCATCAGGCATCAGCCACAGAACTAAGTTAGGAGTATTGCCAAAACAAGCCATTGTTAGTTGCAATCTCATAGAGCCCCTGCTTTCATCCCCCATTTGTCGACTTCTTTAAGTAAACCTGACAAGAATCAATATAACAATATAATAGCTCACATGTCAAGCTAAGAAACAAAAAAAGCGCTCCCTGAAACATAGAAATGCGTGCATTAAAATCTGAAAACTCTATGCATGTTGAATGTTACAGAAAGAATAAGCTTAGAGACAATACTAATCTAAGAGGTTCATCTGTTTTGAGCATGCTCAAATATGGTTGAAAATGTAATTATCTATGCAGGCGATGACTGTGTTTCTATACAAACTGGATGCACCAATGTCTACATACACAATATCAACTGCGGGCCAGGTCACGGGATCAGTATCGGCAGTCTTGGAAGGGATAATACTAAAGCCTGCGTTTCAAACATTACAGTTCGAGATGTGATGATGCACAACACAATGACTGGTGTCAGAATCAAGACCTGGCAGGTAATCCTATCACCTGCAATTCAATATGTTCACTCTGGTTCACCCCAATTGAGTTGTTGGATAAAATGCAATTAAACACAACAAATCAAATTCAGGATTTGAGAAGAGACCAATTTTCCCATTTCAAAACGTGCTCTAAAATTCAGGAACACTTCGGATATTGTACTCCACTCTCATAGAAAATGATATTCATGGTATTAAAACAAATTGCCAATGCCTAATCTCTCAAGTGTTAATCTACAGGGTGGGTCGGGCTCTGTACAAGGAGTATTATTCTCAAACATTCAAGTATCTGAGGTTCAACTGCCAATCGTAATCGACCAATATTACTGCGACAAGAGCACATGCAAGAACCAAACATCAGGAGTAGCATTAACAGGAATCAACTACGAAAGAATAAGAGGAACATACACCGTGAAACCAGTACATTTCGCCTGCAGCGATAACCAACCATGCGTCGATGTCAGTCTAACAACGATCGAGCTAAAACCGGTACAATTAGGCTACCACATGTACAACCCGTATTGCTGGCAAACATTCGGGGAACTAAACACTCCAACCACTCCTCCGATCGATTGCGTACAAATCGGAAGGCCAACGAGCCATAGACCGCAGTCCGGCGAAAACATTTGTTGAGCGCTGCGTTGATTCAACGCTACTTGACTTGGAGCATCAACAGCACAAATCTAAGTTTCAAAAGAACACAAAAAAATCCATGGTGTAATGAGTTGTGTGGTCTGCACAATTATCCTGACCCCTATATCACACCATTTAGAACATCATTCTTGATTTTGATTGAATCAAAGATGTGTGAAATTATACAGATAATAGTGTCTATGAGGTAGTTATAGTCATACAGTAAAGTACAATTACTGGTGTTGTTTGATTTGGTATGTGTATTATACGATTGCTTCATCCTCCATCTGGAATATATTATGACCAGAAGTAATACTTTAAATTGCTACATTTAACGCTTTAAATTATTAAAATATTGTATAATTTAAAATTAACATTTATATGTTAGTAATTTATTATATAAATTAGTCTAAAATTTTATGTTAAGAAATAAATAAAAATAAATTATTAAATTAATTTATCATTATGATGATAAATTGAGCTAATTTTAATTACGAAAATTTTTAATTATACGAATCTATGACTTTTGAATGTTACCACTCTACACTTAAGAGGTGTGTGATAACTATAATTAAACACTTAATTTAAAAGATTAAGTATGTAATAATTTTAAGGTGTTTGATAACAAATAGAAGATAGCTACTTAATTTAATAAATTAAGTTAAAAATAACTTAAAATTTTTAATAACTAATTATATTATTGTGTGTCATTTTTTTGACTTAAATTGAAAAATTATCTCATATATAATATTTTTTTATTTTTATCTCTATATTTTTATTTTTATCAACTATTTTATTAAAAAATTAAATATTTAGTGCTTATTTTCTAGATATTATCAAACAATTTTTACAAACAAATTTAACACTTTTAATTTTCCGTACTTAAACTATTTTTAGTATAATTACAATATAAATTTTTCTGCTACATCACGGGATACTAAGATTAGTTTATATCTAATTTTCAGCAACATTCTCATTCCAACACTTTCATACAAAGCACTTTAAGATTTTGGACAGAGAATGATTTTTTAGAAAAATATTTTTAGTAAAATATTTTTTTTTCAATATTATATTTTAGTAAAATTATAATTTTATATTATACATAAAAAATATTTAAAATAATTATTATTTTCAATGAAATTTTTAAATACTAATTCTGTTAACTTTTGGCATCAGAAACTTGAAAAACAAAATCTTGGAAAATAAATTCCAGCAAATAAACGAGGACTAATATAATTATTTTTTTTTGTAATACTGTCAACTTGCCGTATCGCTTAATCCCTCTATTTTCATTCATCTTTTAAAAAAAATTTAATGACTAACTCTAATTAAATATTATATATATATATATTATTATTATTATTATTATTATTATTATTATTATTATTATGTGTTTTAACACAAAGAAAATTGTATACAATAAAATTTTATCTGTACAATTTTAATTGTAATAGAAGACATAGTCATAACTATATTAAAATTTATTTAAAATTTAAATTCAAAAATTAAAGTCTAAATATTATTATATAATTAAATTACATTATTATTTTTTTTTTTTTGAAATCAACTAAATTACATTATTAATATCGATATATATGCATCTAACATAAAGTCAACCCTATCAATTTTACCAATCATCTTATAATCCACCAATATATATATCACGCATCATTTCACAGCATTAAGCTGCCACTGCTGGTAATCTCTAAGCTAATTTAACTGCTACTTGATAATAGGCACGATGGTCCAAAATTGCCGGAGTAGAATTTATCGTTCGTTACACAGAGTAGAATTTATCGTAATTAGTAGGATCAGCGATTGTTCGGCCTATTTTTGCGCAGGCTTCTCGCGAAGATGCGAATGTGCAATTTCTGAATCAAAAGGCGCGGTTGGTCCGTTTGCCTGAAACAACTTCAGGTCTTTTCAAATACGTTTATTAGTTCGAATTTACTAACAAAGCTACATGCAATAATCAGCGAATAACAATGTTGTAAGAACTAGAATACTCTACTTGCATGAACCTTTGTATTAAATAAAACGAGAAAGATAACT
>CANYCX011737182.1:0-12961 GCA_948193385.1 Breynia disticha f. nivosa | reverse complement strand
ACTCCATTCTGCGTACATTTGTTTCTTTTTGTTATTGTCCTATCTTATATCAAACATTGGGGATAATGTTTGAAATAAGTGTGGGGAAGAGATCGCGTTTTCAATATAATAAATAAACTGTAGTTGATTGAGCATTATAGGAAAATTATAAATATAATCTTAATTGACTTATTTGTTTAAATGAATTTCTTTGTACCAATTTTTGTTTTACATTGAATGATTTAGAATTGAGCAAGGTTGACAGATTTTTCTAGTTGGGTGGCCTAATAGATTCAGATTTCAGGCAATTTTTTCGCTTTATTTACCTATAATTTTTAAACTTTTCATTTTATTTTCCTTTAAAATTTTAAAATCTCCTCCATTTTTCAGGAAACTGCTCCTCTATTCAATGAATATGAGCATGCGCTTTACTTTCGAAATTAGGAGTGTTTTCGCAAATGGCCAGAATTAAGTGCCTAATGCAAGCATTTGATTTCGCGTTTCCGCTAGGAAAAGCTCCTAGAGAAAGAAGTACCCACTAAAACAAAGAAAAAAAAATTAATAAAAATAAAAATAAAAAGGAGGAAAAGAAAAAGAAGATTTGAGAAAAGAAAATAAAAAGATAAGTTTATTAAATTAGGGTAATTAAAGAGATTTACTTGTTTGTTACTTTTGAGTCTATAAATGCCACTAGAATAATCTTATATATTTACTCTTCTCTACATTTATATGTGATTAATAATTGGTATTTAAATTATTTATTTTTGCAAATTGGTTATTTGATTATTTTATAATTTGATTTCATTGTGATAGATATTACTGTTGTTTGTTGGTTGGTAGTTAGATTTTTATCCTGCTTTCCTCATGACGAGTAAAGATTCAAGTGTGGGGGTATTTGATGCGCGCATAATATGAGCATAATTCTCATATTTTATTTACGTATTATGCGCGCATATATTTGAAATTTCGGTTAAAAATCACATTTTAAACTGTTTTTATTGAAAAATTCATTTAAAATTAAAAATGCGATTTACACGCAGAATAAATCATATCTTTATTGATTATCGATCATTTTTATTTAATTTACAATTTTTATACGATAATCAATATTGCTTATAATTTTGGACAGATTTTTTTGTACGGCAAAAATGGAATCGAAAGAAATCAGCTAAGGAATGAAGCACACGAGCCCAAAGACAAGATAGTTAGGTCGTGTCTGCTCCCATGAAAAGCACAGGTCGTGCCCATGGCACGACATCGTGCTTCCTTGGAAAGCACAGGTCTTGCTTGAGGCACGACCTCGTGCCGACAAGATTGGTTGCAGTCAAAAGCATATTCCTTCTTTTTTTTCCTTTACACCTCGCGCATATTCCTTCTGTTCCCTGACATTTCCTTATAAATAGAGCATCAAGGTTGCAGAGTGAGGAGCTCAGATGGCGAGAGCCATGAAGAAATTAGTGTAGAATAGTGTAGTTTTTAGTTAAGAGTGTTGTAATCGAAGAATTTTGGCAGCAAACCTGTCCCAAGTTCTTCAGGTCATTTCAAGTTATTTTGCTACTGGAACTCAGCAGTCGGTGTTTAAATTGTTAAATTTCTAATTTATATTATTGTCATTTTCAATACTGCAATTTACTTTTACGCACCATTTATTTTTCTGTAATTTACTTTTATGCACTATTTTAATTCCTGTAATTTTAATTACGCGCTATTTTAATTTCTGCAATTTATTTTACGTACTAATTTAATTTTCTGCAATTTACTTTTATGTTTAATTTACTTTTATGCAACTTACTTTTATGCATTAATTTAATTTCTACAATTTTAATTACACGCTCAATTTATTTTTCTGCAGTCATATTTATTATTCTGAAATTTATTGACATGCTTTAACTTATTTTTACGCACTTTAAAATTCAATGTCTTTTAAATTTAATTATTTCCATTAAAAACAATTTCAAAATTCAATTGATTGAACATTCCAAAAAATAATAACGACACGCATGATTTGGCTTATTTATTTCTCTTGGATTCGATACATTGGGTCATAATTTACTTCACTTATTGCTTGACAGCGTACACTTGCACATATAAAGATGTCACTCACAATTAGGACGCATCAACGTTCCGACATCACGATGCTATTTGGGTTATTGTTGACAGACTGACGAAATCAGCTCACTTTTTAGCTATTCGACAAGATGATACGTTGGATAGACTTGCTGGATTGTATATTGCTGAGATTGTCAGATTACACGGTGTTCCTATCTCTATTGTGTCTGATCGTGATCGTAGGTTTACATCGCAATTCTGGCAGAGTTTATAGGATGTGATGGGTAGTCGTTTGAGGTTTAATACGACTTTCCATCCTCAGACAGATGGCCAGTCAGAGAGGACGATTCAGACAGTGGAGGATATGCTACGAGCTTATGTTCTAGAGTTTGGAGGTAATTGGGATGATCATTTACCTTTGATTGAGTTTGCATACAATAACAGTTATCATTCTAGTATTGGGATGGCACCTTACGAGGCATTATACGGGAGACGGTGTCGTAGTCCAGTATACTGGGATGTTAAGGGTTTGAGATAGATAGAGGGACTAGAGATGGTTCAGCAAACTTTTGAGAAAGTGAATGTAGTGAAAAGATGTATGTGAGCAGCTCAAGATCGTCAGAAGAGTTACTACGACCGACATCATCGAGAGATAGAGTATTCGATCGGGGATAGAGTTTTCTTGCGAGTTTCACCCAAGAGAGGTGTGATTCAATTTGGGAGATGTGGTAAGTTGAGTCCTAGGTATATCGGACTGTACGAGATTACAGAGAGAGTGGGACCACTAGCTTACAGGTTGAGGTTACCAGCAGAGTTGTCCTAATTACATGATGTATTCCATATTTCTATGTTGAGACAGTATCGATTAGATCCTAGCCACGTGTTGAGTGCTCCATAGTTGGAGATTTCTGACGAGTTGACATACGAGGAGGAGTCTGTTGAGATATTAGACAGACAGGTGAGACAGTTGAGGAATCGAGAGATTCTGATGGTTTTGGTGAAATGGAGCTTTCATTCACCAAAAGAAGCGACTTGGGAGGTTGCGTTAGATATGCGACGACAGTATCCATATCTGTTTCCTAATTCTACGTCGGATCATTGAGGTACATTTCGATTCTAGACTTCAATATTGAATGTTACGATTTGGTTTTACTTCAGAGTTCCTTGATTTGAAATTTCGGGGACAAAATTTTCTAAGTGAGGGAGAATTGTAACATCCTAGATATTTTTCGTCGAAAAATGATGATAAATAAATGTTTAATCATGAATTTATAAAGGTATATGAAATGTTGACATAAGGTATACAAGGAATAATTAAAGAAAAATCAAGAAATCTGAAAATTGGCAAGTACGAGTGGTGGGCATGAAGAACGCGTCCTCGGCACAACCATGCGTACTCCACATCCCACCACGCCTGGATCCCGGTTTTGCTGAAAAAAATATAAGTTTCGATGGACAAAGCGACAAGAACTCATTTTACCTTTACAAACTAAAACCCTTGCCGAGAAAACACCAGAGAAGGCTGAGAAAACATCAGGGAAGTTGATTTTGAAGGAGAAGAAGTGATTTCTTGCAAGAATCAATAAGGTAACTATGATTGATAGTTGGTTTATGTAAGGTTTACAAAGAGATTATGAAGAGTGTATTGATCTTTGATGATTTAGAATGATTGAATAGAAATTTTTGCTGGACATATTTGTGGTTAAGTGTAGAAAGTTGAATGATTCTTTGTGAATGATTTTAGAGATGAAAATCATGGAATAGATGGATTTGAGGAAGATAGGTTTAGAAAGGATTTGTTGGAAATGTTGACATATGGCAGATTTAAGGATTGCAAGTGATGCTTTGATGATTCTTTACTTGGAATATAATGTATGAATGATTGATTAATGTAGTGTATATGATTCCTTACGTACAGGGGGATCATTACCCTGCTGAGTAGTTTTTGAGCCGTGTTAGATTGTTGATTTACTTTGTTTCGAGGTAAGTGTTCTTACTCTTACTAAACTGATTCGTAATTAATTTGGATCTATGTTAATTAGGAAAATTAATGATAGTTGGCCTATAATGAATTGTTGAGATTGTTAGAATTTAGATTGAAACGGTGCAATGGATTAATGAGAACACGGTTGGTTAAATGTTGATATTTGGTTGACTTGTTTGCTTCAATGTTATACTAATGGAAATAGATTGTTTACCTGTGTGGAATTACTTGACTGGATATTGATTAAATACCTGTGTGGTATTGTTTGATTTGCTCTGTGTGAGCTGAGTTGTATGTTGTGTTGTGTACTGAGCTGTGTGTTGTGCTGTGTGCTCTACTGTGTGCTATACTATGTGTTGTGCTGTGTGCAGAATGAATGTCATTCAAATGTTGGGTGCTGATATGAATGTCATTCATACATATATATTCATATATGACATAAACATCTATGTGACACGAGCCTTTGTGGCAATATGATTCCTATGTGGATAAAGGATTTACTGTGTGTTATCCTGGACTTGTTGTGTACTATTGTCCGTATTTACGAGCTTTGCTCAGAGCTGTGTGCTCAGGCTATATGTCATACCTCTGTTGTGTGTGATAGAGGATTTCCAACTACTGTGTGCTATGGTGGACAAAACCCGGGGCATTCTGTGTGAATTTATATTATCATTTCATTTTATACATTTACATTCACATACGTATGATATATAATTGATCCTGTGTGGATACAGTTACCTGTGTGGTCTGTATTGAATCTGTGTGATCTTACTGAGGTTGTGTGCTAGTTTATTGTAATGTTGTGTGCTATATTGAGATCTTATTGATCCAGATAAATTAGATAAACCTGTGTGGTTGATAGCTGTGTGTTGTTTGATATCTGTGTGAATTGTTTGACTGGCTTACGGGGATGCTATAGGGAGAAGATAAATATGCACGTTTCGTGCTGATTTATATTTTTCCCCTGCACATCATTTAAGTTATATAAGCTAAGAATTCTTACTGAGTATTTTATACTCACCTTGTTTATTGTTTAAATGATTCTGTAGATTGTAGGTAGTTGCTGTTACTGGACGACAGAGTTGATCAGCATTCTCCGAGCTTACGTCAAAGGTCAAGCTCTAGTTTGCATTTTTTATATTTTGGTTTTGTACATATGTTGTACATTTGTATATACACGCAGGATTTGTGTTTGAATTTTTTCAAACTATTTGCTTCCGCTTGTATTTGATTTTCAACTTTTTAAATGAAATGGGCCGAGGTTTGTAAACTGAGCGTGTATATATCTTTTCTCTCTCCTCTATTCTGTTTTTAGATTTGATTTCATATCATTTCTTTAAAATATAATGTTAATCAGGGAAATCAAATTTTGAAAATGAGCTCATGAGCTCCCTTTTTAATTGGCTAAAACATGAAATAGATCATTCTTTTAGCACATAGACCAATCGCATGCAACATTCTGTAGTGTCACAGAGAATACGGTACATATTATTGCATCTTCCTACCCGTGTAGGAGAGTGATGGACTCATAGTTCTGCACATACTCTCGTGGGTCCTCTTTTCTAGCAAAAATTTGGAGTTATGGCATCTTAAACTTTGATGGGACGGGCTTTCCATGATTTTACAAGTGAAGGGATTAACTCCTTCATATCGTGCTTCTTCATCAGGCACTGACTTTTTCTGCTTAATACCTTCTCAACTATCTTTTGTATATCCACCTCTATCATGTCAGCTATTGAGTGGTCTTCAACCTCTACCCTCTTAGCTTGAGCCCAAAGAATCTCTTTGTACGTGATCTCTATGACTCTATGGTAGTGATACATTTTTTTATGAGAATCAAGTCTTCCTTCTTATCTCCTATTGACCCCATGTCTTTCTTCATAAATCATTGGGCGATGTTGAGGTTTTTAAGGTTCTCGAGGTTCATGAGCGGGGTGTTAGGGCACCGAGTTATGAGGTTGCTTTTCCTTGGGAATCCTTTTTTCTCGTTTTCATGTCCATCCAGGCCAAATGTTAGCGGTGTGAATAAGGGTTTATGAAAGGGCTCTTTTTCTTCATCATTTCCATTAGGTCATTCAACATCTTCTTTATCTCTTCATGCTTCTTTCTTAAAGCCTCGTAATTCTCTAAAGGAATAGTAGGTGCATTGCTTTTGGAGGTTCCCACTCTATAGGGAATGACTCGTGCCCTTGGAGGGTTGTTAGGACTGGTTATGTCGAGGACGTCATCATTCTCATGGTGGCCAACAACTTGGGATCTCGTTATCACTCCCATGGTAGTTGGTAGATTTGAATGAAGTCTATCTCTTGAAGGTGGGGAGGTGCACGCTTTGAGGAGTGTGCTCTTAAGAGGCTTAAAAATTTTGAAACAATGAAAAAATCCTAAGGAGTTTCTCCAAAATTTTCTTGAAAGCAAACTCAACAAGATGTAAGATGGAAGAACAAGTGCAAAAAATCTTGTTTGAACACTACTTTTTGCTCGTTTTCCACAGATGACGCCAATTGTTGTTGCCTTGAATTTTCAACAACTATAACTGAAGATGAACTTAGTCACAAACCCAGTACGTTCACACCAATGACTGCAAAATAAGATGAAGGTGAGGCCAGTTAGTCCTCGGAGGATTCTCTGACGCTCAAGTTAGTATGTATTATGACAGAGCTTTTATAATATAAGTTCTAGCAGAGCCTTGATAGAGTGAGAGTGTGTGTGATCCTCCCCTCAAATGAATAAGAAACCTTTTTTTATAGGCTAGCAGAGAGGTAATTGCGTAATTATATGTGTAAACATAATTAATATATTGATATAATATTATTTACAAAATTAGACTAAATTCCATGTCATATCAAGTATAAATAGAGTGGTGTTGACAAAGAATATAATCCTTTGATTATAATTATTATTTAAGAAATACTAGTCATTTAATTACAATTATAAATTATTGATTTATGTATATTGATTGAGAATATAAAAATATCACTTAATATAAGTCAGTTTCCGTATAAATTAATTTCATCTCGAAATGTTTTGCGGGTGATAAATTACTTACTTTGACAATTATTTTGTAAATAACATATAACAAACAACAACGTTTTTCCGGTACAGTTGGCATTCCGATTCATCGCTATGCTCAACCATACAGTACAAAGATGCAGTGTTATCAAAATCGGGCTAGTGATCGAACCGAAAAAGAGACTGGGTGGTTGGTTTATTGGTCGAATTGGTGATTCAGTTGTCGAACTGGTAATTTTAAAAAATATAAACAAATAACTAAGTATATTTAATATACAAAATTATTTAATTCTTAAATTATTTAATTTTTTTAGTACTTAAAACCAGTATGGTTTATTGATTCACCAGTTGAACTGATCGGTTCACCAGTTTAATACCGGTTTGAATAGTGAATCGAGACCGAACCAGTAATCGTTTCATTGATTTGACCGACTAGTTCAGTCCGATTTTTATAACATTACAAAGATGGTCTCCCAACAGGTGACCAAGTGTTTTACTACTTATGCTAAAAAAATTTACGAATTTAGTAATAAAAATGCTTTATATGTAACGTCCTGAAAAATGTCCATTTTATGTTGGAATAATGTCCAACTTTATTTGGAATAATGTATATATAGGAATATATATATCGAGGATTGAAAGAAGGTCAAAAATGGAAAATAAAGCTGGAAATGCATGAGTAACGTACGTTATTTTGTGAATAACGTATGTTATTCTTGCAAATTGATGAATAACGTACGTTTCTACGAAAAATAACATGTGTTATTCTTGCCAGAATTCCCAGATTAACGTATGTTGTTCAACCTACGTTAATTTATCCAAACCTACGCTATCGAGAGACTGGACATGTCATTAAAAATGCTCAAAACAATCATAAACGGGGAAAAACATTCCCAAACACTCTCTCAGCCCCCAAACACCATTCCAAGGCTCCCTATACACTAAATCTCCCTACAAACTTGTAGATTTCAACGACAAAACAATAATCAATCCTTCCATCTGATTTTACCTCCAAGCTAGGGTTTTGGAGCACACTTGGAGGAAAGGTAAATCCCTAAACCTAGGCTGAAATCTCATTGAAATGAGATGAAATTGGTAGGGTTTTGTTGGGTTTTCACAGTAGTTACTAAATTTAAACATTTAACTTAAAATCGGAGGATTTAGGGGAGATTGAGGAATTTAGGGTTTTTGGTAAAATTGGGGATTTTGAGTAATTGGACGAGTAAATGAGAAAATAAGTATAGAGTATTGTATATGATGTGAAATGTGATATGATTTGTGTAGGAGGCGACATTCGGAACTCGAATCAAGATTTAGTGACGAACCGATTCGCAGAGTTCGAGGTAAGTGCACCGAAGGACACTTACCATTGTAGGTTTTGCCTCTGTATGGTTAAGTATATTTGATTAATGCTTCATTTGTTGAAATGGTAGCGAGAATGAGTCATTTAAAGGACTTGATTGCTTGTATGTCTTTATGTGAATTACTTGGAAGTTGTATGAGCTTGTGTTTGATTTGTTTTGAAGGTAATTAACGATGGTAAGGTTCTATGAAAGTGTCCTATTGATGAATTGAATGGGAAATGTGAAGTTGCTTACGAGTAAAAAAGTTCTATAATGAGATGTGTGGTTATATATTTATGAGTATTGTGATGCAATGAGCTATGAATGTTTTATTTGTGTTGTGATGAGTTGAATTGAAAATGGAACTTGTAAATGGTATGAATTATATCATGTTGATTTGCAAAACGATAGTGTGTTGACCTAAAATGCCAACTTCTATTGTTGAGAATGAGTGGCTTGAATGTGATGAATAATATTATTGTGGAATTGATTGTATTGAATAGTTTGAGGAGACTTGGCTTGCAACATTGTTGAAATGTATGGTAGAATGAAAGCTTGATTTCATTCGTTAAAATGTAATGAATTGGTATAATGCTTAATTTTAGTTGATTAAGGATAATGGCCACGAAAGTGTGATTTCGCATAAATTGTGCAAATGTGTAACTACGTTGGTAGTGATTATGTTTGATTCCTTGTATGGAAATGTGACCTTAGGGAATGTTATGTTATGGTGTGAAATCTCGTGAAATTCATGTGTGTATCTTTGAGAATATCGTATTCATTATGGATGTGTATGATGTATGATTTGTGATTGTGGTATGGTTGTGAGTATGTGAAACATTTCATGGATTTCATGTATGATAAATGTCATTGTTTTGGCATTGCATGAGCATGTTGTATGTTCATGCTATGAGATTATGGAGAGGAAGGCGAGATGTTCTTCCTCGTGAAAGAAAAATGGGTATTGTTAATCGAGCGAAAGCTCACATTAAGGGGTATTGCCAATCGAGCAAAATCTCACATTAAAGGGGTATTGTCAAATCGAGTGAAAGCTCAAAATTAAGGGAAATTGTCAACTTTTGAGAGTGGACTCTCTCACGTGTACGATAAATAAATAAAGACCCTAGGGCATATGTGTGAAAATGCATTAGCATTGCATTTGCATTCATTATGCATACATGACATCGGTTGTTTGGAAATGAATGTATGTGGACACTTAGTATGATATGAGTTTGACTTGTGATTGATCAATATGTGTTATTGTATGAATTATATGGAATGAATATGATCTTATATGAGTTATGTGGAGATGATAAGAAAGGTTGGTGTTTTAATGATGATAATGAAGAACATGACAGTGTAGTTGAAAATGATATGAATCATGTATATCTGTGATGAATTGTTTTCGTATGTGTATGGACATTTGGATATTAAGTGGCCTGTGAATGAAAGTAATATGTTGTTTATGTTCTTGGTTGAATATATGTATGCAGACTTGATAAATGTTTGTGATGAGGTGAGAAATGATGGTTGTATGATTCTCATGTGAGGCTTGTTTGTGTTTGGTTTTGTCGACTTATAATGATGCAATGATAGATGTGTATGTTGTGGTTATAAGATGTGAGATGTGGTTAAATGAGAGCTTAAGTGTGTTGGTTTGCTATGTTTGAAAGTTGTATGAAGTGTGTATGTGTGGGATTGAACTTAAAGGTGTGTGAATGAGTTCTGGAATGAAATAACGTACGTTAGAATGGAGATTAAAGTACGTTATCTTAATGTCTAATTTGGTCCGAGAGGTTTTTTAGAGAAAAATGACATTAATGTACGTTAATTTGGCAATTAATGTACGTTAATGATGATTAACGTACGTTACCTCAAGGGTAACCTACGTTATTCATAGTCTAGAAAGTAAAAGTTGAGCCGATGAATGACATACGTTAGGGTCAGGATAAACCTACATTAATTATGCCCAAAAACCTAGTTTTGACCTGAATAACGTACTAATGCATATTTGAAGTAAGCTACTGATCTAGGATGATTTCCCTAGCAAATAAAACGCCTAAAAGACCTTACCAATGAGTACTTAGGCATTAGCTACCTTGGTAAGCGTCGTAGGTGTACTTACTGGTATTTATTTAATCACGTGCAGGTGTATTTTGTGTAATGTGTGCAGAGTGACAGGGATTAGTGACGGGACTATGTTTTTGGCAAGGCTAAACGGTGCGATATTGAAGAAGGTCGAGCTCCTAGTTTTGGGTTTTGTTTATGTTGTATGTCTATACAATTTTAGTATAGATGTGATTTACAAACATTGCGTGTAAATCACTTTTCCCATTGCTTCTGCATTTCAATTTCTTATCTCGTGTATGGCCAATATTGGTTTTTGCTAAAGTGTTTGAAACTATATATCTCCTTTCTTCTCTCTCATATGTTCTCTGTTTTAAAAAGAAAAAAATGGTTGCCAAAATCATTGATTATTCGAAAAAGTGTTTTACGAATTTGGGGTTCACATTCTAAATTTATATTTTTTTGGTTTTTAAATATATTTTGTGACTAAAATTTGGTCTCTAAGTTTGAACACCAAATCATTAGATGTAATCAATTTTAATGACCATGTGGTCACCAATTTAACAAGGATTAATTACATGATACAACATAATTTCTTTTTTATTTGCAGAAACATAGATGTTCTAAAATTTTTTGTACAAAAGTAGTTTTTAAAATTATAATTGCACTTTGTACGAAATCAACTTTTATAGATATAAACTTAATATAAAATTTATGTAAATTTTATATATAAATTTAAATATTTTTATGTTTAAACTTATATCTATTTTTTATAGATTTAAATTTAATATAAACTTATAACTTAATATATATTAAATTATTATGTTTTTTTATAATTTTTTAAAAATTAATTTATATATAATTTTTTATCGTTTTAAGCTAAATATCAACTTGATGTAAACTGTATATAAACTTTATCTAATTAAAACTATGACATATTTACAATTTAATAAGTAAGAATGCAAAAAAAACATTAAAATAGTGACTAGTTTGTAATTAAAAACTAAAATCAAGGTACCTATGCAATCAACCCATTTAACAACCATAAAAATTTGTGAACAAATAGATTGTAAATATCAAAAGTTAAAAAATATTTTTTAAAAAAAATTTTATATTTAGCAATTACGTTGAGGCTAAATTTCAAAAACTTAAAAATATTTTATTTTAAAAAAAAATTAGCAATATATTAAATATAAAAATTGAAAATATAAAAAATACATATTTTGTATTATAATAAAAATTATAAATAGATTAAAATAAATTAATAGAATTAAAAATTTTATAATAAATTTTGTATATAATAATTATGTATAAAAAATATAAATTACCAAAAAAAAACTTAACCAATATTTTGAAAAGTAAAAGATAACAATATTTATCAATAATAATAACAACAATTATATGACCGAATACTTAGTGACAAAATGAATGTTATATAAAAAATTTTGAATTGATTATTTATTATTATATTTAATAACTATGTAATCATTAAATATATATATTAAATACAAAATAAAAACAGATTTATTTTTAAGTTTCAAAATTTTATTATATTTATTTACTGTATAGTCGTAAAATTAGAACACCAAATTTTTTCACTAAGAATAAATTTTATCTACGTCCATGTAATTAGTGGTGTAAATCAGTTTGGAACCAGATGTTCACAGTTCGAGTAACCCTTGAATCGGAACTAAAATTGGGTCTAGCCGGTTCGGGGCGATTCGGTTCCGATTTCGGTTTCGAACCGTCGGTGTCGGTTTCGGTTTGACTGTTCGGATTTGTTTTTATTTAAAAATTAACCGAACCGCCGGTTCCGAACCTTCGATTTACGATTCCATTTTTCATGGAACTGCAACCGAAACCGGACATGGCTAGTTCCACCGGTTCCGATCCAAAATTTACAGCTCTATATGTAATAGTTAAATATCTCTTAAACTAATTTTTTTAGTTTGGCATGACATGGATTGGATGCTGACTGGGGTTGCAGTTTGTGACGTAAAATTGCGTTATAGGGCATTGATGAAGCAAAATGAG
The DNA here is from genome assembly GCA_948193385.1 of Breynia disticha f. nivosa. Taxonomy (NCBI): domain Eukaryota; kingdom Viridiplantae; phylum Streptophyta; class Magnoliopsida; order Malpighiales; family Phyllanthaceae; genus Breynia; species Breynia disticha. The sequence continues at coordinate 496 of CANYCX011737182.1, read as the reverse complement.
ATATTATTGACAAACATTTGAGTTTATTAGTGTGGAAGATGACAACTACTTATAAATAAATACTATATGAATGTACTCGGGATACTGGGGTCAAATCAAAAAAAAAAATCAAAAAAAATACTATATGAATGCACATAAGCCTCAATGTTGGCCAACATCATCCGACCTATCAAGTACCTCACCTTAAAACCCGTCTTCATTCATCTGCTCCATTTCATATTTTAAAAAAAAACCAATTTAATATCAAAATTATAATATTAATATAAAATATAGATTAACTTTTCATTTATTTACTATCTAAATTAGAAGGTAAAAAAATAAAGCTAAAACAACTAAATGTTTAAATCATTTAATTTTTCCTCCCTCCTCAAATTTAATAACCAAACAACAAAATCTTACTTCTCTAATTAAACTCATCTCTCTTGTCTTCCTTTATCAAACCTCCAAACATAGCTTAAAAGATCACTTTTATTTTTAGTAAAAATTCAAAAAGTCT
>CANYCX011735454.1:0-15207 GCA_948193385.1 Breynia disticha f. nivosa | reverse complement strand
TACACCCAAAAATTATATATATATATATATATATATATATATATATATATATATATATATATAGCTTAATTTTAATTGTCGTAAAATTGTACTTTAAATATCCAAAATATAAATGTCATAATTTAATTTTTTACAAAAATATTACTAAAATACGCTCATATATTAATAATAAAAGTTTAGTCCTAAAAAAAATTATTTTATATAATAATATAACCAATTACATTCTTTTGTATGGTTCTCATACAAGATAAAACTAAACTCTTATTAAATTAACTCGGTAAATTCATTAATATAAATTTAAAAAAAATTCTTAAATGAAATAATTTTTTAAAAAATATATATAATAAAAATTGACAATTAAATTGAGATATTATTTGTAAATAGGTGAAGCTTAAATTAGGAGACATTATTGAGAGATCCGTTGATTACACGATTCCCCTAGAGGCTTCACTTTTACTTCATTACATTGTTCAAAAACATTTGAGACTTTGGATTTGCCGAAGAATGTACTAATTCATTGAGAATACTCCTTCCTTAAGCAAATATCAAGGAAACCTCATTGCCCTTTTTTATCTTTCTTAGTTTCTTCTTTATATATTCTCTAATTCTTGAAATAAGGTTGATAAAAATTATGAGGACATCATCGAAGAAGAGCATTTAGAAGTCTCTCAAGTCATGTGTTTGAGCAAGCTTCAGTAATCATAACTCAGCTGCCATTGCCATACCTTCATTCTCACATAAAATAAATGCATGGAGAATCCACTTCTCATATTTATATCCAAATATGGATTCTTTTTGTGCTCATGTTCACGTTTTTTTGAACCAGACATGTTTTTGACCTTATGGGTGGAGCTTTCATTCACCAAGAAGATGGACACTTAACCCAACAACTATTACAGCAACAACATTATCAACCCTGTGTTCAGGTTAAGCTTATAAGCTCTAAAGATTCAAACTTCATAGCTCTTTTTGGAATTTGGGTGTCAAAGTCTTTGAAAAACTTGCGGAACAGAGCTTGTTTCTCAAATGAAGTTTGCATGAAAAGAATAGAGTTTAATGGTATGGTAGTGAACAACTCTGCATTTTGTATTGAGGAGGAGAAAGAAACAATGAAGGGTTTGGTTGAGAATAGTTATGAAGATAAAAGTGATTGCATTCCTGAAAATAAAGATGAAATTCAGACATTCGGGGAGTTAATTGAAGAGAATGAGAGAGATAGTAGTTCAAGTTATCAATTTTTTACTTCTGAGACAACTGGGCATGAAGAACACAGTCATAGTAGCTATGAGGCGGACTCTTCTTCTTCAATGGGATGGTCTATGGGGAAAGATGAAGCAGCTGATTGCACTAGTACTAATGGTGCTACTGATGATGGAAACAAGAATCATTTGGATAGGAAACTAGAGAAACAAGGGTCCTCAATTTCAGGTATTTCTGTTTAATTATCTAGTGCCTCGTTTATATATATGGTTTTGTGTTGAATTTGGTGTGGTTTATGCGGCTATAGAGATTGAAATGATGAAGGAAAGGTTTGCAAAGTTGCTGCTAGGAGAAGACATGTCTGGTTGTGGAAATGGAGTTTGCACAGCTTTGGCTATTTCGAATACCATTACTAATCTATGTGGTAAGATACGTAATTAGTTACTGTTGTTTCAATTGTTCAGTTAATTTTCTTGCGTTGGTTTCATAGTTGTTCTGTTCTCAAATTGTAGCAACCCTCTTTGGTCAATTGTGGAGGTTAGGGCCTCTGCCTTCTGATAAGAAAGTGATGTGGCGAAGAGAAATGGATTGGCTTCTTTGCGTGAGTGATCAAATCGTTGAGTTGATACCATCTCTGCAGACATTTCCAGATGGAAGCAAGCTCGAGGTATGGATTAAATCTGTCATTGTTTGTAATTTGATTTACATGTTGGCTCTGAACAAATGTCTTAAATTGGTTTCTCGTGTCTTGTTATGAAACAGGTCATGACTTGCAGACCTCGTTCAGATCTATACATAAATCTTCCAGCTTTACGAAAATTGGATAACATGCTTCTTGTAAGATTTTTATAACAACTGGTAGCTCGTATTATGTTCTGACTTATTTGAGTTCTTCTGAGTTTATGCCCTTTACTTCTGCAGGAGATATTAGACAGTTTTGAGGATACAGAATTCTGGTATGTTGACCAGGGAATTGTAGCCCCAGAGGCTGACGGATCTTCCTCTTTCCGTAGAGCCGTTCAGCGTCAGGAGGAGAAGTGGTGGCTGCCTGTGCCTCAGGTCCCTCCATGTGGCCTTCATGAAAATTCCAGGAAGCACTTACAGCACAAGCGTGATTGTGCGAACCAAATACTAAAAGCTGTAATGGCTATCAATAGCATTACTTTAGCTGACATGGAAGTTCCTGATTCTTACTTGGAGGCTCTTCCAAAAGTATAAACCCTCCTGACTGTATCTTAAAATTCATGTCGTGACACTGAATTGAGGGCATTAACTGTTTTTGGTTCATCCTGGTTTCAGAATGGAAAGGCCACCTTAGGCGATCTCATTTATCGGTATATCTCATCTGATCAGTTCTCCCCAGAATGTTTACTCGACTGCCTTGACTTGTCATCTGAACATCAAGCTATAGAACTTGCAAACAGAGCTGAGGCAACAATCTACTTGTGGCGCAGAAGAACCAACTCTAAACCTGCCAATGGTGCAACTCGGTTCAGTTCAAGGTCATCATGGGAACTGGTTAAAGAGCTGATGATTGATGCAGAAAAAAGAGAATTGATGGCAGATAGAGCTGAAACCCTCCTGCTTTGCTTGAAGCAGCGGTTTCCGGGTCTCCCGCAGACATCTTTAGATATGAGCAAAATCCAATGCAATAAGGTATGAATTATATTCCAGCGAATGTTCTTATCTAAAGATTTAAATCTCATAAACAACTAAGCCTACTTCAACTTTTAGGATGTTGGAAAATCCATTCTGGAGAGCTACTCAAGAGTTCTAGAGAGTCTGGCATTCAATATTGTGGCAAGAATTGACGATCTGCTGTATGTCGACGATTTGACCAACCACTCGGATCAGTTCTCATCAATCTCTAAAGTCGGTGCCATTGCTCACAAGATTGTTTCAATTCCATACTCAGTGCCTGTCTCAAGCACTCCATTTAAAACAGCTTTAAGCACACCGAACTTCTCGCCGGCTCACCTTATTAGCCCTATCTCGGGAGACAGATCTCCATTCATTTCCAGTGGAAAAATACAGCAGCGAGGTTTCGGAGTTAAAAAAATCTTGACAGATTATCTCAGTATTGAGACAAAAAGCAAAGATTCATCAAGTCTGGGCGAGGGTAAGGATGCTTCACTTCGAAAAGCATCATCTCCTCGTTCTGGACACGAATCTTTCGACAGTACAAAAGTTGTAAGCTCAATCAGTTCACCAGAAGATGATTTAGCGACAGATTGATGAGCTTCAAGAAAAGATCGAATAAATTGTTTTTGTCCTTAATCAACTTCCCACGAAAATTATAATCATGTTTATTTGCCAGCATTGAATTTTCTCAGGTTTCTCAGGACTACTAGAATCTAAAAACTGATAGGAAAGAGGGGGGCATTCCGAGAATTGAGCTCGGGACCTCTCGCACCCTAAGCGAGAATCATACCACTAGACCAATGCCCTATACATTCTGCAGATTTTTCTTTCCTATAAATTGCAAGTTAAATAATAAACTAATGAAGTCAGTCCTCAACTTTGTCAATGGTATTTTTTTTTGCTGATGCCATCATCTTTGGCCAATAAAGATCTATAACTTTTGTCACGACAATGCCGTCTTCTGTGTTGATCTCTCAAAATTATTTACACGTTTCTACAATTTGCAAACGTCATTGGACGAGATTGTGTATTTTTTCTCAATCTTTCTTTAAATGGATTTTGTGTGTTACCAACAAACAAAGAAATGGAAACTCAAACCAAGTTTCTCTGCACTCTGGGACTATTTGTAATGGTCAGCATTGCAGCAACACGCGTCAACGCTGCAGGCGAATGCGGGAAAGCTTCAGCTGATGATGAGGCAATGAAGCTCGACACCCCACCCCCCCTGCATAGTGGCAGCGCAGAACGAGGAAACTGCTGTTTCTGATGCTTGCTGCCAACAGGTTAAGAGAGTATGGCCAGAATAAAGCCTGTTTGTGCGCTGTGTTGCTGTCGGATGCTGCTAAAGCGTAGGGAGTCAAGCCTCAAATCACTATTCCCAAGCAATGCAACTTAGCCAATCGTTCTGTTTGCTATAAGTGTGGAGGTCATTATGCTCTACGATTCAACAGCCTAAGCACGAAACACTATGAGCCGTTCGCTCATTACTGTGTAATGCTAAAAAACTAGGTTGGTTTCTATAGCTTCTGATTTCTGGTTAATAAAAAAAGATAACAGCCTAATAATGAACCATGTAGAGTACAGAATCGAAACCTTAACAAAAGATGTCGAGTTTGAACATAGACGCCAACATTTTTAACAATAGAGAATTATGGAATCCGCAGATTTAAATATATTCAACTTAAGATTACTTCCTTTCACGATTATTGTAGGTAGGTAGGTAGTGTAAATCAACGTAAAAAGAAGATTCTTCGCAGAATCATGGCTACAGAATCTTAGTCCTGAGATAATAAAACATGACAACCTTTAACGAGCCCTTGAAAGAAAATCATGGATAAGGATTGAATCTAAAGAGTGGGGTCACAATGGATAGCAAGGAATCACTAGACCTGTGATGTTTATAACCAAGAACAAGAAAATGGTGACGACAGTATGAACACAAAAGACAATGGCTAGATTACAAGATAGTTTACTGATTGTGGGATTGCTGGTCCACACAGGTTTATGAATGAACAATTTTACAAGGGAGTGGTCCAGTAAGGAGAAAGGTAGAGATGTAGTTTTCAAAAGTGTTTTGACTGGTAAGAATATCATCTTCTCTGTTGTGTTATGTAGATAATGATATCAGTTCATCAATAGGATATGCTGATATCAGGTTCAGACAGGTTACGAAACAAGACAGAGACCTCTGGATGTGATTTTATTTGTTATTTTGAAGAGATCAGAAAATATAATGAATTGAGAACAGCCACAAACATTCTAATTAAGCATTAATTTTCAAAATTTTCAGGAATATAGCTCCTGAGAAATGAGGAACGAAGCTACTGCTAAACCAAGCATTTTTATATGAAACGATCAACTTCAATATCCTTTACAGCAAATTGGAAGGACAAAAAAAACAAGAAAGCAGAACTAATAGAAATATAATATGGCCAATTTCAGTAACACAGAGGCCTTTTGGGTACTGTAGGACTGACTGCTATTTCTTTCTGCTGTATAACAGAGATTTCACTGCTACCTAGGCTGCCTATTTACCTGCAAAACACATAAAACGAAGAAATCTTAATGAAATCGAATCAAAACTTATCATTCCTGTAATCAAGCAGAAAACCAGTATGGTTTCTGGTAATTATGTTAATTACAGATCAAAAGTTTAAAGGGAAGAAAATGGATTTAAATGCAGTGTTGCACCTTGAAAACTAGCATACCTAAGGTAAATCTAGGATTGATGGAGCAGGAATTCTAATAATAAAGAGAGCCTGTATAAACATAAACATACCACATACCGAAAATGTTAGAGAACACAATTTTTTTAGATATAAATTAACTAACCAAAAATCATACCCTGCCACCAGTTTCCTCTTGAAGCAGCTCCTGAATCATCTTCAGTAGTATCTTCCTTGAACTGGAAGCAACCAACATCGTATCAGCACAACATGCTATTTATAAACTAAAGCTTGATTATGGGTTTGGAAGAAACTTGTACCAAATTTAAACTCACCAAGGTGCTCTTACTAGTATCTTCAGGATAATAGTAGATATCTTGACCACCATAGTATATTGATGAACTAAGATGGCATGGTTGTTGAACTCTTTGATGCTGATATTCAGAACTTATGGCTGTGTATGGTGAGCTCTGGATTTCACTTTCTTTGAAGATACTATCTGAAATTTTCAATTTTAAACAATTTGGAAGATAAAAACAAAAGATATCCTTGCAATTAACAATTCTTTTCTTATAAAAAATAAAAGCTTCAAAGAAATTGAAGAACTAAACGTAAGAACACCAGAAAATTATCATCTGAATGAACTCAATTTCCACTTCAGGAGAAAAAAAAAAGAAACTTTCAGAGTTAATCAAACCTGAAGGTCCAAATATGGATTTGCAAGCTTCATTTGTTGAAGAATTCTGCGTTTTTGGAGGCACTGCAGGACGAATTGACTCCCGTCCTAACACCTATACAAACAAAGAGACAAGAAGTTAAGGTTTAAAGAAAAGGACTTGAAAACATCACAGGAAGAAGAACAACATCGAGAAAGAAACCAAAATACAGAAACTGCAGAAAATTTTAAACAAACCATTAAAACAAGAATCAATATCATGTTTGTAATGTGCCACAAATGATAAAAAAAAGTTCAAATATTCTTTATAAAATACAAGAAAACATTAAAGCAGAACAAAAAGGAACCAATTTTCACACACTAATCCTGAAAGAACCAATCTTCACAATCAGTCATTACAAAATGAACCAACATAATTCCACAAAAACAAAACCAACCCACCAACCCAAAGATTAAAAAGAACCAAATTCAAGAATAAAGTCACAATCTTGATCCATTAAAACAAATGGAGTGATTAATTACCTTAGAAGAAGGTGCAAAAATGGAGGCAAAAATCCCAGTGTTTGAAGAAGAGTCCTTTGAACCAAACAATTCATTAGTGAATGAAAAAGAAGATGAAGATGACCCCACTTGTTTCTTTCCCTCCATATCTCTCTTTCGTTCCTTGTTTCTACAAAATGTTCACAAATTCACCCTATTTATAAACAATGATGACACATACAACATAACGTATATATTGTAAAAACCACCGTAAAAAACAGCTAAACTGAATAAAAACAGAACTCAACTGAAAAAAGGAAGAGAAAGTCCACGTGAAATAACAAGTAGTGAAAGAGAAAAAGAAAGCGAAGGCTATGAAACCGTCAGTAGCTTTATTTATAGAGTAATTATGGCTTCTTTTTAAATTATTATTTTAATTAAAATTTGAAGTGTTTTCGTCTCAGTGTGTGTGTTAGTTTAGTCTGTTGGCGTTAAAGAGTCGTCTCTTTTTGTTTCAGTTTCAGTTTCTGTGTTTTGTAATCTCTTGGAGTTGTCGACAGATTCGCAGATTTTGCCACGTGGATTAATCACTTTGTACTTGGTGTGGGTCCCACGTTGTACTCCCTACCTCCTTTTGCCACGACCTTGTTTGACGGTGCCGTTTCATTCAAGGCTTCTAATTGTGGTTTCAATTTCTTAATTAATGATTATGATAAGAATACCAAATTATTAGATATTGTGAAGATTTGGCAACTTATAGTTGGTTAAAAGATGTGGCAACAACATTCATGCACCATTTCAAATTACGAATGCTACTAATTCAATTTCAAATACATTATTGGATATGATAGACACGAAGATATAACCAAAACGTCACGTTTTAAGGTTTATGCCTTCTGATTGTATTCTAATTTTTCAAAAGAAGGTACACGACACAATTACGGAATACCAAACTCGAGAAAGAAATTAAAATGTGCTTAGATTTTTTTGTTTCAAATGTTATTTTGTCATAGGTTTAATTAGCAAAACATTTTATGGTAACTTCATTAAATTTCATTGCTTCTTTTGGCATAAAATGATTTGAATTTTCAATGCTATCAAGTTTTCAAAGAAAGTCTTTTTCTTCACGTTTCATTAGGAAAAAACCAAGAAAAATTTGTCTTTATTTACATTGGAAATATGGTAATATATATGAACAAAAACTGCAAAAAGACCAAGGAACCTTCAGTTACTATATTCCTTCTGATTGTTAGTTACAAATTTTGAACTTTAGCCTTCACATCAACAGCACAACCCATGTGACAACCAATACCCAATTGTTAATTTTGAACTTATTTTTGTCTTCTTATGAACACAAAAGGTGAGAAAAGGTGTGAAACTAAAATGTACTTACTTATTCAGGATTAGGATTTGGATAAGAAATTAAAATAAGTGTGGCCCATTGATTAGCTGGAATAAATTAATAAACCACTTGTTAACCAAAATGTTGAATCTTACCAAATGAGAAATACAAAAAATGAGATGTAAATTGGAAGATAAGAGGGGAGAGGGACCTACGTGTGGAAATGGCAACATGGTAGGGACTAAGAGAGAAAGTGACAAATGAGAGAGGGTCCACGTGGATTGTGGAGTGAAATGCCACTGTGGGTCGCCGCATGGTGTACGTGTGTCCAATTTTAAGCCACTTGGAGTGACGCCGTCCCGGAAACTCCACACTTATACTCCCGTCTCATACCTTCCTCCTCTCTAAATTATCAAATACATCCCTTTCGAATATAATAAATTACTCATGTAGTGCTTTCTGATCTACACTTCACCCATAAGGTCTCCAACACTAGAAAAGGAAAACAAAACTTAAACCAACAAAAGTTTGGATGGACTATAAGGATCTTCTAATAATTAAATTTGAGTTTGAGTTTTAACATAGAAGGTTATAAAAACCCAACTAAAAAAGAAATTGTGTGCAATTTTTTTTGTCAATTTTGAATTAGTAAAAAATGGATATGGTGTAATTTAGTTGAGAAAATGATAAGATGTGAAGTAGTAAATACGTCAAACATAATGAATGAAAACGAATAAATTTAAGTTTTAAGCCAATTTTGCTAATAAACCACAATATTTGATAAGCAATGTCTAAATCATACCATAATTTAGATTTTGCATGAAGATCTCCGATAGTTGCATAATTGATCTCGGTCTGAAGAAAACACACTTCTTTGTTTAACGAGACCGAGAAGATTGTTTTGTGTGTACATAGAAAATATCGTATGCGTTTAAAGTGGTTAACGAGGTGGTTATCTCTAAGTAGGGTTTTGTGTGAACTATTTATAGCGGCTCATAAGGCTTCTTATACTTCCGCGTAAAAGCCCATTTTTCCACCTACCAAATAGGACAAGTTTGTCGAGGAAATTACATAAATAAACCTTCGAGAATGCATATTTTGAAAATGTAAAAAAACATAATTGTAGAAATAGCCAATTTGATATTCTATATTGCAAAAATAACTAAATTTGTATGTTTACATACATTCACATTTATAAGTTCGCATACATTCACTCTTCTACGTAAAGCTCATTTTTCACTTACCAAATAGGATAAATAACACATATGAAGAGCAAACTTATTTTAAAAGTTGCAAGTGACAATTTAATAAATCAAATATTCATAGAAGTTACTAAATGTCAAAAATGATACTCACATAAAACTAAAGTTTAAAAAAAGACACATTTTTTAAAAATCATAAACTGTATTTTTTCTCTTTCATCAGTACTCATATAATATTTTTTTCACACTTGCCTCTTTTGTTTTTCTCTTTATCTTATCTCATTTCTTTTCCATCCTTCTTTTATAGTCGCAATTTCCTCTTGTTCACTGCCAAAGGACAAAAACACAGGGAGAACAGGGAACGTGACTACTCTCCCTTACTGTGGAACGAACATAAACATCACTCAGTCTTATCGATATAGCAATAGAGAGCATTGCTTTGGTTGAAGGCTTAAACATCTCAACAAAAGACAAGAAGCTAAGGTTTTGGGTTGGTGAATTAGGGAAGAATATGGAGAAAGAGAAGAGAAGGGTTTATGCGAGCTGGAGAATAAAACAAACTTCAGTCTACAACGACCAAAGAACCCTTTTTAAGAAAACAAGGCACAATTGAAATGACATTTTTTCAACTAAGTATTTAAAGAGAAATTCAGTCACAAGGATCATTGTGATATTTCTCACAAGAAATAGATGTATTTATTTAAAAACAATGACATTTTGGTTACATGGTGAACTTTAAAATGAAAAATAAATAAGGGACTTTGCATGAAATTTATCTATTAGATAGTGCTTTTGAAGAAAAACAACATTTTTTGGCAATTTTGTGAGTTTTTTTTAAAAAAATGTTGAGGCATTGAATTGATTTTTGTCGCGTAAATATTGAATTACATTGGCAAACTACGTCGTTTTTTAAGTTCTATGGTCTTCTAAAATGGAAAATAAGCTGATAGGCTGAGATGGATGTTTAGTGCATAAATTTTTTAGAGTCAATTACATTTATACCTTTATTAACTTTTTGATTTGCAGTTTTTATTAAAGACATAAAAAATTATATAATAGACTTTCACTTGGCATTTCGTACGCCATTCAACCAACCATACATATTCAAATGATAGAGAATATTGAAAGCCACCAACAACACCATTCACGAAAACCACATCACACAAGTTCTCTAATATTAAAGATCTATTATATATGAAAACTTAATATGAAAAAGTTTATATTAAGATTTTACGAACTTTACAAACTTAACAAATCAGAACTAAAAATTAGACAAATAATATAAATAAAACTAACATATTTCTACATATAAAAATATACAAACATCACAATTAATATTAAACTTATATAAACATAAATTTTGAAAATACATTGAAAACAATGACAATAAACAAAAAAAATACATCAAGTATCTATTAAGTTTATTTTAAACATGTTAAAAAATTAGAAAAGGCAAAAAAAAAAACAATTTTAAAAAATAAATTAGAGATATTTTAAGTTTATGTTATACATAAAAATATATTTACAAAAAGTACTATAATGCAAAAAAAAAATATTTATATTAAGTTTATGTTATATACATAAATTAATTACAATATAAAAAGATAAGAATTATACATACGGACTAATCATAGTAAATATTACAATCTTAAAAACAAAAAGTCAAGAAAATCTTTTTTGTAAAAATACAAATGAGAACACAAAAAGTAGAAAAATGTAGAAGAAAACATCAAGTATATTGAATTCATATAACACATAACAAGAATATGCATATATTTTTATAAAAAGTATAGAAAGTACAAGAAGTATAAATATAGTTTAATTAGAGTTTATACAAATTTGTTAAAAATTAAAGGAAAAAAGGGAAAACATATATTTTTTATACTTTTAAATTTTAGAACGAAACAAATGCCTAAAAAAAGAAAATATTAAAATTTCTAAAAAATAAATTTGTAAATGAAAAAAACATATTCCTTCGCATAAGCAGAGTATTTTGATTTATTCGATTTAACTTTTGAACCTACAAATGAAAGATAATAAGTTCGATAAAAGAAAAATATATGAATAACAAAAAATAAAGGAAAAAAAGGATAAGAGTAAAATAAAACTAACCTTTCATGATGTACTTTAAGATCTTGACACACAAGGAAATGTAGAAGCCTGACACAGAAAAAATATAAACAAATTAAAACAGACAAAAAAAGAGAAAAAAATGAAGTATGATAAGTACAAACTCTTAACAATTTTTGGGGCAAGATTAGGAGTAGATTTCTTTAATATTTTTGGAGATTTTGCAAAAATTGTAGTTTCTGCATGATCTTAGATGTGGAATTTCAATTTTTTTTTTCAAGTTATAGCCATTTCAAAAAAGCAAAATGAAGAAAGAAAACATGTTTATGAAAATAGAAGAAAGTGTGAAGGAAAGAGTAGAGAAAAGAATGAAAAGAGGAAAGGAAATATGGAAGAAAGAGATAGAGATAAAAATGAAAAGAAGAAAGAGGAAATGAATAAAATAGAAAAGAAGAGAACAAAAGAGGCACAAGAAATAAGAAAATATGTCATATGGAGTGAATGAGAAGAAAAACAAAATATATAGACAAACTTAAATGGTTTAAAAAATTGGACTATGACCGTGTAAATGAAAACAAGAGTTTAAATTTACAAAAATTAAGTTCAATCATCAAAAACTTTTTTATTCATATAATTTAAAACATAATAAAAGTGTGTGCTGTAATTAATCCAATTTTTTACTTTTTGGTGTATTTTTTTAAATAATTAAATATCTTTTTTAATTTAATTTTTTTAAATTAAAAAAAAAACACAAAATGGTTTGATTAACCCTCATAATTCTCACCCCTACCTAGAAGGCACGGCAAGACAGCGGCTGCCTGCTGCCCCCTCTATCAATGCTAAACTTTAAACACAAAATGGTTTGATTAACCCTTATAAAAGGAAAATAGACTCTTACACGCTCATGTCACATTGAGGTACTATAGAAGAAAGACTGCAAAATCTAATTTAATTTATCGTAATTGATTAACTAGTATACTGGTTAAACATATTTTGAAACATAAAAAAAAAGTTATTGGCTTATCAAATTATTTATCGAGCCATGAAAAAGATTCAACAAAAGACAAAACCAAATCTATTAACTCTTTTATATCAAACAATAAGAGAAATAACTCCCAATATAACAGTAAAAGCACATCGGTTCATCAAAATTCTCATTGAAATAGGATCGTAAAGGAATCTGACGAATCTCATGTAAATAATTACCAACTACCGAGCACGTAGGTCAATTGGTGTGAGTTGTTCTAGCTTAACTAGAGATCTCGAGTTCGAGTACGTACCCTTGTGGTCCTGTTCGACTCGAACGAGAAATAGTTTGGAGTGCCCAAATGCTTCGTGGTTTAGACAAAAAAATGTAAATAATTACCAAGTCAAAAGACCTATGGCTCGTAGATCAATTGGTGGAGTTGTTCTAGCTTAACTAGAGACCTCGAGTTCGAGTGTGTACCCTTGTGGTCCTGTCCGGCTCGAACGAGAAATAGTTTCGAGTGCCCAAATGCTTCGTGGTTTAGACAAAAAAATGTAAATAATTACCAAGTCAACAGACCTATGGCTCGTAGATTAATTGGTGTGAGTTGTTTTACCTTAACTAGAGATCTCGAGTTCGAGTGCGTACCCTTGTGGTCTTGTCCGACTCGAACGAGAAATAGTTTAGAGTGTCCAAATACTTCAGACAAAGAAAATGTAAATAATTCCTAAGTCAACAGACCTATGGCTCATAAACGAAAGTCGGCCTTTCTTTGTTCTGGAAGTTTATCCTGCCCCCTCATAAAAAGAAAATGGTCGAAATCCATTCTTTTTTTTACTAGCAATTCTTCTTTTTGGCTTGACATTTACAGGTTGAATTTGAATTTGTAGATTGAGAATTATGAGATGTTTAACGTTAATTTTTTTTGGGTCAAGCTCCGGTATCCTCGACCTAGTGGGTCGAGACTAATTCGGTTCGGGAAGGAGTTGGGGGTTAAGGTTCATTTCCCTTCCAATCGACGTTGCGGGGATCGAACCGTGGTCCGCCCTACCAAATTCAGCACCCATTACCACTTTAAATGTGATAAGTACTAAATTTATACTGGCTTCAAACTCATCAAACATACTAAATTTATACTGGCCTCAAACTCATCAAACAAGTACATTTAAATATATAATTTGGTATTTACTAAGTCAATAATTTTGCACTGAATGTCTTCAAAGACAAGAAAAAAAAACTAGGGCAAAAAATTAATGATCATATTTCCAAGGAACACACTTAAGCTTATTGCAAGAACCCTCCCAAGTAGCAGTGCATCCAACTTCTTTTCTTCCATAACAGCACTTACAAATAACTCCTAGTGTTGCCAAGAACTTCGAATAATCTAAAGACAACATGAACAAAACAAGTTAGAAGCTTAAAAACCAATATCCAAAACCGTGAAAGTGGTTTATTTGGTGGCTCTTACTTTCTTGATTAGGCAGCAAGTGGAGTGGCCTTGCTTCTGCAGAAACTGTTTTCTGCGATACAGATTCATCAGTGACAATAAGCAGCAGAAGGAGCAGAAAAAACAAAGAAGGTTCAGAAGATGCCATGTTTGTTGAGACTTGAAAGAGAAAGGAAATGAGTTTTGGGTTTATGAGGTTCAAAGGGGTTGCTATATTCTGAGAAACACTAGAGTACAAACAAAGCAATAATGGGTTGTTGTCACTTTCTCTGTGATTCAAATTGTCTAAATTGCAATTCTAGAAGAGCTGGCTCTTTTGTTCCAAATTTAATATCAACCCTGTTGGTTTGATATTTAAATACTTATATTATTTCAAAGGAGAAAATCTCTCATGTCGGATGGATACTTCAATCTTAGAATATTAGATGATAGTTAAATAATTTCATTAATTATTCAACTTAAAACTTGGTTGAGAGAGTTTTGTCGTCTTTTATGGTCTTATCCCACTCGAACGGAGATTAGTCTGAGGTGTTTAGATACCTCATATTTCAGACAAAATCAAATTAGCAAATAGACTGTAGACTTCTAGAAAACATGGGAAAATGACTATGTTTACAAGATTCATACGTTTCTGAGGGGGCAAGAACAATTGGGTGGAAGTTTCCAAGTTCTATCAATCACGAGATATTTAATGACAAAATTAACACAATTTAATACGTTTATTTAGTTGTATAAAGCGATAGACTTAAGGGGAGGCCCTCTGCTAACCCAAATAAAATTCTTTATAGTTAATAATATTATCTGTTATTATTATTGTTTTTTTTTGAAAGAATCTGTTATTATTATTGTTGATTAACAATTATAGTCATTAATTTACTGAACTCGGTGTCTTTGAGTCTGTCCTAATTGTATGTTTATTTAACGAGAAACTAATTAGAGGTCATTTATGTGGCAATGTTTTTTTTTTTGAAGCAAATTTATGTGGCAATGTTATTTCTAGAAGTTTGCAAATAGTCTTAAACCATTTACAATATTTAATTTAATAGTTTGAATGTCAGCTGCACTCAGTATTAAGTGCCGAATATATTTGGCCTGCGAGTTTTTTGAAAGAGCAAAATCACGCGGAAAGATAGTAATAATTATACAAAAGGGCACTTTTTCAAACTTAATTTACTAAAATGACACGTAAAATATGTTTTAATCTAAAATGACATATTTTGAAATTTAAGTCTCTAAAATGACAGTTTAAAAGATTGCTTTTAAGAAAATGGCAGTATAATTTTATTTTCCAATATGACATATTTTTTTTAATAAAAATATTTATTTTCACACTTAATTTGTGTTAATTTGAATATTTTAATGAGATCTCAGCCTTTTTTTTCTGGGAATAAGGGTGAACATTTTTAAGTTTAAAATTTGAAAAACAAACAGTTGTACAACCCGCGGTTATCGAGGACAAGTTAAACTGTGATTGACGTGTTTTTAGGGTTTCAAACCATTCTCGTTCCAAAAAAAA
>CANYCX011735438.1:0-11181 GCA_948193385.1 Breynia disticha f. nivosa | reverse complement strand
ATTTTTCATACTATTGGATGTGTGCAACTTGATTATATGTAAAGTTGATGTATGTCATTTGTTTGGGAAGGACGATTTGATGTTAAGAATGTATTGGTGTGGATGCTTGACATGAGTTTCATGTAGAATATGCATGTTATGTTCATATCGTATGGGATGCTTAAATGAACTTGATTGATTAAAGGACCAATGCGTGTAATTGTTCGAATGTTTAATTGGTAACTTGAATGGCAAGCTATATTGCATATGTATAAATGCCAAGGGAAGATGTTCATTTCGGTAGTGTTACTTATTGAGTGTCAAAACTCATTTTGCGTTTTATGTCTGTCATATTCGATATTGGAAGGGATTGAAGAGGATACTTATGTTCTTGCCGACTGATGCCCAAGGAACTGGTGAACCAAGGTGGTCGTACACTGAAGTTGATTTGTAAATAGATTCCATACATGGCACATGGAACATTTTATGCATATATGTGTTTGAGTAAGTTGTATTTAAAATGAGGTCAAATGAATTTCTTTTCTTGTATAACTTATCTAGTTGAAAACATTATTTTTTTTTAATGAGGAATCTTATAGTTTAAATTTCTATATATGGTTTCCATTTGATTAATTAAATGTGTATGTTTTAAATTGAACATGTATAAAAAGTTTTCCTTTAAATAAAAATTTATATTTTCTAAAAATAAAAATAATTTCCAACAAATTTGGTTACGAATTCTTTAGGAGAAAGAATTAATTATTATAAAAATAGTAGTCAAATTTAGGGGTCATATATAAACCTCTCATTAAACTTTGTTGTAAGATCTATTATAATTTATTTAACAATAAAAAAATCATATACAATTAAAGTTACTTAAGTATGCTCCAAATTTTTTTGTAGAGCCCACATTAAGTGTTTTATGGAGATTATACGGTTCATGAGTCAACTCATTCTTATGGGTGAGTTGACCTCATCAACTTCTCTACATGGGGTATAACCCCAGTAGAGAAAGCCCTTATAAGAGCATGTCCAATAGACTCTCTTAAAGAATTTTTTCTCTTAATTAAGAGAGTTTATAAAATAAAACAACCTCGAACAAACTCTTCTAACTCTTTTAATTTTAAGAGAAGTGAATAGTCTCTCTCTTATTTAAGAGAACTATTATACACTCTTTAAACTTAATTTAATATATTTTTGGGAAAAATAAATATGTAGACAAGCATTCATCTTTTTCTTTATTCTTTATTTTATTAATAAAATATTATAAGAAAGTAGTGTAGAGAGTTGGTTAAAGAGTGTTGTTGGAGTGATACATAATTTTAGAGATGAATTAGTTAAGAGAATGAATAAAAAATAATATTTAAGAGAGAATTTAAGAGAGGGTTGTTGGGGATGTCTAACATCTTTAATCATAAGTCTATTTAAAAGATTTATAACAATGTCACAATACCATTTCATTAACTATTTATTTTATTAACTTTTTTTCCTTATTATAAATCTCTAATTATACTATAAAGTAAGACTCGCTAACAAATCTACAATTTTTTACACACAAAACACTTAAAAAAGTGTTTGGTGAGCCCACCTTATAAACCGGTTTATCTTCATCAATCAGTTTACAAGTCACCTCACCTCTTTAGATGATGTGACATTATTTTGGGATCTACATGGGGTATAAATTCCATTGTGGTTGCCCTTAATTTATCGTAACAGAGTTCATCAGTTATTTACGACTAAATTTTAAAAATGTGGATTATCAATTAATTTAAGGTTAAAATGGAAATTAGACACTTATTTATGTCTTATATAAACACTCCTTCACTCCCACTTCTTCTTTTCTCTACACATTTTCACGCAGCTGAAAATAGCGAAACCGCGTCGTCTCAACATGGCTGTTTCGCTGAGACTTTTCGCTGGATTGACGTTACTGGCAGTGTTACTATTTGTTACTGTGAATGCTTCCTCCAGGTATAGTATAATGTTTTGCTTCCCCGCCACCTCTTAGTTTTCTAGCAATGACTAACGTTGGTGTTCGTGTAATTCTCAGGTCGGAGGATATACGGAGCTCCGATAACTCAACCATGAAGGTGGAATGGTGAGTGATCGTCAAAACATTTTTTCACTTATTTGCTCTCATTGAGTCTACTATCCGTTAGTGTTGGAATGGCTAAAGCATTTCACAGCTTTCAGAATTTATTCATTATTTACGTTGAAGAATCTGACCTTTCGATAGGCTAAAGAGGTGATTTTTGTTGAGCTCAGGTCAGATGAGGAATGGAATGAACATGCAGTGGAGGACCCAGAAGCGGTTGCCGCCATGGTTAATGAGTAAGTCTCATAAACATATATTATAAACATGCAGACTGCAGCAATTAATTCAGAAGCAAAGTTATTATATTAACACATTGATCATTCTATTCCATATGGATTATGCATGGTTGGTGGTGTTCAATCAAGATTCTCACATATACAGACACAATGCCTCCTGTTCTTTTCATTTTTATCTTAGAATTTTCAAATTCTTTATGACTTCAGTTTCAAGTTTTAGTCAAAACTTAATCATTAAAAGCAGTTTTTATTGGTAAAATAAGAGATAGAATTCACTTTTCAAAGTTTGTTACCAACAAAAAATAAGCTAATAAAATTATAATTTAAAAATTAACGAGAAAATAATAATTATTCATAACATATTTTTAAAGAAAATATTTTTTTGAAAGAAATCAAATTCCACCAAACAAAGGGAATACTTAAAGTTTTTTCTTTGATAAGTAAACAACATAAAGTAATTTGTATTTCAAATTTCAAATATAAAAATGTAACAATGTAATAATTAGACTTTTATTACTAAAAAGTATTGGAAAAATTGGTGAAATATCTTGATATTATTGTCTAAATTTAGCAATGCACTATCAACACTCCAATCCAAATAAAATAAGATTTAGATGTGAGGGTTCGCCATCGTAGCATAGACTTTATTGATGAAAACGTTGTTGTTGAATTTACACGTAATGAAAAGTGATTTATCATTAATTTGACGAGCATAAAAGAAAAGAATAAAAATGACAGATTGATTTGAAGAAAAATCCAAAGTTTGATCCAATTTAAACTCAATTATCCATTTTATTATTTTTCAGTTAAATTACCGAGATCTTTGAGATAAATTATTAATCACTTTTCATTATTTTTCTTTTTTTAAAATGTTCCTTTTCGTTACAATAATAGATCCTCTTTTTTTTAAACATTAATAATAAAACATTGTTGTTGAATTCGTACAATAATAATATATAATTTAAATAAATAATATTAAAGCTTGGAACTCATCCTCTGAGAGTGCAACGACACTCAAACATTAATAATAAAATGTTATTATTGAATTTACGCAACAAAAATAGAAAATGATTTCTTGTAAATTCGAGGATAGAAGAAACAGAAAAGAATGACAGAAAAATTCAAAATTTAAGCTCATTCATCCATTTTCTAACTTAGTGGTTTCATTATTTTCTGCTAAATTATTGTGATCTTTGAGATAAATTATTTCCTCACTTTTTATTATTTTTCTTTTTATAAATGTTCCTTTTCATTACATCTGAAAGTTGTACGTATAATTTCTTAACAAGGTAAGCCTCGACGAGCTCTTTTTACTGCAACTTTCATCACCTTTTGAACTCATTTTCCAACTTATAAGCACATGCCTATGTCTTTAGATCTTTGTCTTCTTCCTCTCTATATCCAATTCTCATCCTTAAGCTTCACTTTTACATTCCTCAACCGTCCAAGCAACATCACACAACTCTTTTCGAAGTTTCTTTATTGAAGCCATGTTAGTTATTCACTTATTCATGTATTGTTTGTGTCTAAAGAGTGTCAAAAAGAACATACTCTCTCCTTTCTTAAATATACGTCGTTTTACGGAGGAGTAAAAGATTCCATCCATTCTGTACTGTGTGTAAAAAATCTAGATTGATACTGCGTTTTTGTAGTTTGATTTATTTTTTAACCTAACAGTGGTATCACTGATATTGATGCGATAATATTGTGGTTGTACATAGGACTGATAAAAATTTATTAAATTATTAAAATTTACTATTAGCCAATTAAATTAAACTGAAATTTAGAATAATCACTAAAAGTAGATAGTTTGGCGCAAGACAAATTTATTTGGTGGTTTCAATTTTATAAAAATCACTTTCAACCAAACCGAAACATCATTCACCTATTTTAAATAAAACTTAATAGAAATACCTATAACTTAAATTTTTTCTATAATTTTTACTCTTTATTCTCAAGCTAATAAACTTAATTAAATAATTTTTTAGATCTTAAAGAAAAATAAATAAATAAAAGTAAAATAAGTAAATATAATTTTTTAAAGACTTTGATAAAATTGTATTTGGATTGAAAATATTGTTTTAGTTTGTTGTTATGTTATTTTAAATTAAATATTAATTTATTATAATTGAATATAGTTATTTTTAAGTTGTACGTTTTAACTCAATAATTTTTCTAATTATTTATTATTTAATTTTTTTTGATTAACCACTAAAATCGATCAAATTAAACAATTATGATTAGTATTGGATGAATACACTAATACAATAGATAGTTTAGTCTTAGTCAACCACCAAAAATTATATGCATTAAGCAAATAGTGGACCAAATCTATCCACGAATTACTGCATGGTCATCAGGAATGTAAAATTCACAGTGTAATCAGCCGAAACCTTTATAATACCATTCGCCATCTTAATAATTCCCTAATAATGTCGGGTATGCAGCATAAGTTTTTCCATCTGTAAACTAGCCGAGTTTTAAAGTAATCGAGTTCGGTTCGTTTAAAATGTTATGAGTTCGAGTTCGAGTTCGAGCTGAGTTTTGTATCGAGCTCAAAATTTTATTCACGAACAGACTTGTTTAAAGTTCGCAAACAGACGAACATGTTCACTAACTTTTCGAGCTTTGCTAAACAAAAATGAAAATGCAATTTATTTGATGTAAAATTAAAAGGTATCACATTTATTAAATGTTATTAATATTTTTTTATTTTTTATATAATAAAATTATTATTTTTAATTAATATAGTAAAATTTATTTTCACTTATTATATATTTTATCAAAATATAATTTTATTTTGAAAATGCTTCACTTTTAAATAAATCATATACATATTTGAAATATAAATAAAATATGAAAGCTACATAATAATATAAAAAAATCAAATATGTAATCGAGTTTATTCACAAACGTTAAACGAGCATATTCTCGAGCTTTCGAGCCGAGTACTACCTTGTTCAAACCTAGCTCGTTTAACTATCCGAGCTTAACATTTTATTCACGAACAGACTTAATTGTAAACAAGGCGAGCTCAAACAAACTTTTATCGAATTCGAGCTCGAGTAATCGGGGAGTAGCCGGTTCATTTACAACCTCTATCTTTGGCCAGCCTGCCAAAAACTGTCATGAAGTTGCAAAACCACACATGCCAGATTTCTGCAGTTCTCATTCTGTGAAACCCTTTGTTTGATCAGACTTTCTCGCTTTTTTTTCATCTGAGCTGATATTGCAGCAGCATGAGCATTTAACAGAGATTCAGGTTATTAAATACGTTAACCATGAACTCATTAAATGACCCCATTTGCATTACTTTACCGACACAACAAAGCACCAGACAGGAATTGGTTCTCTCAGCTTTGCATTTATTTCTTAGACTGCATCTTCATGTGTCCAAACTGATTATTATTATTAAAAACAAACAGAGCCATTGGTGGTCTTAATGGTGCTCACTTTTGTTTTTGATACCTCAGGACTAACAGGAACAGCACAGCGAGGAGAAATTTGGGTTACTTCTCATGCTTTACAGGAAACCCTATAGATGATTGTTGGCGATGCGACCCCAACTGGCAACTTCACAGGAAGCGTCTCGCAAACTGTGGCATTGGTTTTGGGCGCACTGCCATTGGTGGTCTTAATGGTAAATACTACGTTGTTACTGATCCTAGTGATGATGATGCTGTAAATCCAAGACCCGGCACACTACGTCATGCTGTGATTCAAGATAAGCCTCTGTGGATTGTGTTCAAGAGAGATATGGTGATTACACTTAAGCAAGAACTCATCATGAACAGCTTCAAAACAATTGATGGCCGCGGAGCCAATGTTCATATTGCCTATGGTGCTTGCATTACTATCCAGTTCATCACAAATGTTATCATCCATGGTCTTCATATTCATGATTGTAAGCCGACTGGAAACGCCATGGTTCGTAGCTCGCCTACCCATTATGGGTGGAGGACAATAGCCGATGGAGATGGAATTTCCATATTTGGTTCATCTCACATTTGGATTGACCACAATTCTTTATCAAATTGCGCAGACGGATTGATCGATGCTATAATGGGTTCAACTGCCATAACCATTTCAAACAACTATTTCACTCACCACAACGAGGTTATGTTGTTGGGTCATAGTGACTCCTACACAAGGGACAAGATGATGCAAGTCACCATTGCATATAACCATTTTGGTGAAGGTCTTATTCAGAGAATGCCAAGGTAAAGAACATGCCCTATAATCTCCATTCTGCCCATGATATGAACTAAGAAATAGAAATGATGTGATTTGGGAAATTAAATATCATTGCAGGTGTAGACATGGATATTTCCATGTGGTAAACAATGCCTATACTCATTGGGAAATGTATGCTATTGGTGGAAGTGCTGATCCCACAATCAATAGCCAAGGAAATAGATATCTTGCCCCTCTCAATCCATATGCAAAAGAGGTAAAATTTATTAACAATAGACTTGTGGAATGTGTGGTTTCAGTTTGAAAGGAGTAAAATGAGAAAACTGAAATGGTGGCAGGTGACAAAGAGGGTGGAGACACCAACAGATGTATGGAAATATTGGAATTGGAGATCAGAGGGAGATTTGTTGTTAAATGGAGCATTCTTCACTTCATCAGGTGATGCAGAACCAGCTATCTACGCCAAAGCATCAAGCTTAGCTGCAAAGTCATCTTCATCGGTTGGTACTCTTACATCAAGTTCTGGAGCCCTTGTCTGTCTTCCTGGTCTTCGATGTTAATAGCATATCTCATCATTGAAATCCAAAAGAAAAAAACAAACAAAATTTCATAGTTTCTTTCCCTCCATTGAAATAGAATGAAAATTGACGGATCATACACAGAAATATAAAAAAAAAAAGATAATTACCATACTACAATATGAGCATCTTCTACATTGCCTCCGTAAATGAAAGAAAACTGGCTGAGAATGATGTAGTAAATCATATGGAAAAAGAAAGCTCATATAGGAGTACCGATTTCGCTCTTTGTTTCTGTTGGACTGTACAATGCAGACCTGTTTCTCGGCCTGTTCTCCTCCAACTGCTTTACAACTTCATCCATGGAGGGTCTTACCGATGGCACAGGTGCACAACATCCCATTGCTAGCTTCAATGCCTGAACTAAACCTTCTTCCATTGGACTCTTTATACCCTTTAAAATCTCCACATCGAACACATCCATTGTTGTCTCTTCTAAAACCGCTACTTTCACCATAGACGGTAAGTCCACAAATTCATTGTTTCTTCCGTTCTTCCCGGGTTTCTTGCCTATCAAAATCTCAAGTAGAAGAATCCCAAATGCATAAACATCTGTCCTGGAATTGCACTTTTTCATTCTTTGAAGCTCTGGTGCTTTGTACCCGTCGGTTTTGGCAAGTGCAACTATCTCATCAGCTACCGATGGGATCATTAGTTTATCAAGCCCAAACTCAGTTAGCCTAGCTACAAAAAACTCATCAACAAGAACATTTTTCGATCTCACATTCCCGTGTGTTATTGGGTTCTCAAGACCTGCGTGAAGATATGATAATCCCCTAGCTATACCCAGCGCGATTTTGTGCCGCCTAGTCCAGTTTAGCCCAGGCTTCCTAGCTTTAGTTTCTGGAATCAATCAAACAAGAAAAATAAAGCAGTAAATATTTACTTCTTTCTTAAATCCTTAAAAAGAAACTTATAAAACCCAAATACTCATGGTCTAAAATTTATGTCCAGCAGAAGAGGGCAGAATTAGAATTGCCCAAGTCGGCAGAGATTGTTACAGTGTTACTGATCAAGTAAAAAGGAGCAAGCTAAGAACATTGACAGCATTTACTGGGCACTAATTTCACGAGATCAATGAAAGATACTCCTTTAACTTCAAAAGGTTCATAAAAAACATTCATCATTCAAGAGTGAAGCCTGAAAAGTATAGTAGGGAAGTGTTCTGACATGATCATTTCACAAACAGTCAGCAAAAAATTAGCTTTTGTTCTTTTCTTTAAGATCAGGCTAAAAGGTTTGTACCACTTATTAGGAAGACAAGTGATCCCATTTACTCATCCTTCTAAGTTATTGATGCATAGGCATAAATCTAGAAAACAAAAAACTATGGGCAGTTATCATAGCAATTCATCCAAATAACGAAAAATCGTTTCTCAGAGTTCATAGGACTTCTGTTTCTGACCAGTAGAACAGAATTTAAAGTTTATAAGATTCGAGTTCAACAATGACATCAACTTATCCGCAGTAAATTGTATCTTTGAGTAAAAAAGGATGATGGATGGTAATTTTTCATGGTTATGGAAAACATAAAAATTGCGTACGGATAAGCAAATTTCATTATAGATCATAAGCAAATGCACAAAAACAAGTGAATTGCATACCATGTAGAATATCATGGAGAGTTCTTTGTGGAAGATAGTCATATATAAGTAGCTTCTCCCCTCTCTTTCCTTGATAGAAAGCTCTCAACGGAATCAGATTCTCATGCCGGATCTTTCCCAGTTGCCTTATCACCGGCAAACATGAACTCCTGTCCTTGCAGCTTCCTTCTCTCAACAACCTCAAAGCAATACTTCCTCCATCTGCTAACTTTGCCTTATAAACAGTCCCATAATTAGTCTTCTCCATAACTTGTCCTGTCGCATTTAACACATCCTCTAACGTTAAATGCTCACCCCCTTGGAACAGAATTAGCTTTCCTTCCCCGCCAGTATCATTGACGCTTCCATTTTCTTCATCATCGCCTTCTTCAAATTCGTCTCCGCTCTCTTCCCCACCCTTTCTCTTTTTGTTCTGCGAGTAACCAATCAACAACGATGCCAAAACTACAACTCCTGTCATTAGTCCAATCACCAAACCCGCAATTGCGCCTGAACTCAATCTAGAACTTCCAGTACAGCTTCTTAAAGGTAATCCACAAAGACTAGGATCGTTTCCAACGAATGACTCCACACCGAACTTTGATTTGCCAAAAACAGGCAACATTCCACTAAAATTATTATGAGAAAGGTTCAACTTTTCAAGGTTCAAACCAGATAAAGTTCGAGGAATTGAACCTGAAACCATATTACTAGAAAGATCAAGCTCTTTTAACCCTTGAAACCTAGTCACAAATTCAGGAAACCCCCCAGAAAACTTATTCGTGCCAAAATCAAGAACCTGCAAATTCTTGCAAGTAGAGTTTGGCAATGCAGGTTCAGGAATAGAGCCAGACAACAAATTTCCATGAATTCTCAACGAAACTAACACATCACACAAGTTCCAAATTGAAGGAGGCAACATCCCACTAAACATATTCCCACTCAAGTCAATATCAGACAATGCAGAACAATAACCAAGTTCAAGAGGAATACTCCCAGAAAGAGAATTGATGCCTAGATACAAACTTTGAAGCATGGAGAACTCACCAAGCTCTCTAGGCAAGGAGCCAGTCAAATTAGCAGAAGGAAGCTGAAGAGAAAGCAAGTGCAAAGACGGGTCTTTAAAGAGAGAAAGATTAGTCCATTGTGGTGCAGACAAGTGAGAACATGATAAAGGAACACCATTGGAGAATACCCATTTAAGACCTCTCCACTGACAAAGAGGTAAAGTAGTGTTCCATGAAGAAAGCAACAAGCTTTCAGAGTTGCCTTGAAGAGAAGCTTTGATCTTTGTGAGCAGCAAGTCAACATCTGGTGAAGTGGAGAGTGAGAGAGAGAGTGTTGTGGCAATGAGAAGGTACAGAATGGAAAGTCTGAGGAGCTCCATGAAAGAACTGAGAGAGAGATGTGGAAGAGGAAAGTTGATAAAGTGAATCAAAGGGGCTTTTGAGGAGTTCTATGAGAGTATGAAGTGGTTTTTTTCTTGCGTCTTTTCTTCAGTCTGACACTCTCTTCAATATCTCTCTCTCTCTTAACCTTTTTTTTTTAATATTCTAAAGTTGTTTTGTCTATTTTGTCCATTATTTAATCTAATCATTCTCTTTACTTTTTCCAAACCACGATAAAAGTTTGAAAAATTGAAGATTTAAATTTAAACATATTCATAGTATAGTACTCCCTTTCAAATGGATGAAAATATATTACTAATTTTTCACAAAAAATATTATTAAAATATTTTTATATATTAATAATAAAATTTTATATTTTCTAAAAATATTTATTTTATATAATTAATGATATTCTTTTTATGCAGTTTTAATATAAGAATAAATTTAAAAATATTATTGTATTAAATAAATTATTTTAAAATATATAATAAACAAAAATTGACACTTTAAATAGATATGAGAGAATAATAAAATTTCATTAGATTTTACTTTCATAATTTACTTTCTAGTAGATTAAAAAGGATTGTGAAATAAAAATTAATAAGACTTTTTAGAAATAAATAAGGTAACTATATGATACTCTCTCCAATAGTTTTTAATCCAAAATAATTGTTACTTTACAAAATTAATTTTTTTACTAAATTTTTCTATATTATTTTAAAAATTTAATTCAATTTACATTACAATAAATAATATTGTTAATATTATTTTATACTTTAAGTTTCAATATATAAAAACACATCATAATCAATTTATCTACATTTTAATCATTATATTAGATAACATCAAAAATATAAAAATACAGTTGTCTGAAAATTGATAAAGTATTTTATGTATTAAATCTATAAGAAGAAAAAATAATGGGAGATATTTATTGAAAACTAAGGTAGCTTCTTTGCTATATTATCCGAAATTGTTTATAACGAAGCATTGGAAATTTGCAAATAAAATATTAAACACTAAATGAAAATGGATTTGATTTGATTTGTAAATGAAATCAAATGAAATTCACAAGGAATTGGAATTGTAAATCCAATTCAATTGTTTGGTATAACATGTAAATTCTGT
>CANYCX011735322.1:0-12820 GCA_948193385.1 Breynia disticha f. nivosa | reverse complement strand
CTTCAACTCCCGATCACCCAATCTTGCTATTCCCAAGCTAGGTTAAGGTTTTTCGGATTCCGATTTGGGTTTTTGAAAGTAATAACGTGTATGGATGAAGGTGGAGTGAGATAGGAAGAGATATATGTATATATAGGTTTTGAAAATGACGGTTTTGTCCTTAACGTCATATCTCACTTTCCTCTCGATTTTCTCTCTCCCGATTAACCGATCTTCATCAAATTTTTATTTCCCATTTTCTTCTTCACTCACTACAAATTTCTAATTAATAGTTTCCGCGAAAATTTTCCTCACGTAATTTCATTAATTATTCACTTAAATTATAAAAATCACAGAAAATGGAGGGCGTTACACAAACACTTGTGTGGCCTCTTACTCTCGTGATTCTCATGTCAACTCTTACCAAGCAATTTTGTCATACACATAAAGCCATAAATGCATATGGATAATATACACCTATTCACAAGCTAAGGAAATCAAGGCATTGATATCTTCCACGCTCTCTACCATACTAAAAATAAGGAAAACACATTCAATTCATGTAACCACAACCAAAAACATCCATCAAGCATATAAGTCAAGTAAGCACAATCAATCCATTCATCTATAACCAACCATCCCAAACAACCACTTTAAAACATCATAGTTCTTCAATACAAACACAGACCCTCATTTACACATAAGCATACGTACACTCCACACACAACATATCATAACATGGGTTCCCAATTTACGGTTATACATTAATTTGCACACTCAAGCCAAACATGGTTAACCATGCAAGAGACTAAAGATGGATAAGTACTTGACAGGGCATACACTTACCTCGAACTCTAAACGATCCACTCAGGCGGTCGCTCTAGCTCCTTAGCGGCTTCGGCTCCTAAAATTTTGTGTAAAATCTTCGAAATGTTAAATGTTTATACAAACCCTTACTAATCATAGAAAACCCTAAGTTTTTCCCCTTTCTTTTAAAGTCCCTCTCACTCCTAACCCTAAACCTTAATCCCCTTTTGATTTTACTTTACGATTTTTTTTCTCAACTAGTAATTCATTCCAAACCTACTAACCATCCCCCATTCTCTTAATGTCACTAAGAGATTAGCAAACTTACCTTAATCAGCATTTTTATCTAACCTAGACAAGAATGAGATTCGATAAAAGGGTTGGATTGATGCATTGCAAGATGGAATTTTTAAGGGGTTTAGGAATTTTGATGTTTAGGAAACTTGGGAGAGTGTTTTAGGGTTTTAAAGTGTTTTTGGGTCGATTTTGGGGTTATTTCCCGTAATAAATGAAGTGTCTAAGGGTCCCGATAATGTAGGCTGGAGGAAAATAATGTAGGTTAGTAATAAGGAATGTTATTCAATGGAGTAACGTACATTATTTATGTCATTCCATGAATAACATATCTTATTCAAACCAGTAACGTACGTTACTCAAGTGAAGAAGCATGTTTTTAACATTTTTAACCTCTAGTTCATTTTACCTCGATTCCTTCTTAACTCCTAACTCTCCTAACATGGTTTGGATTAGATTATACCTATTTTAGAACTTGAATTTGAGGGCATTACATGGAAATAATGAGGGAGTTCCCCGATGTGTTTTTGGATGAATTCTCGGTGTTACCACCTCCTAGAGAGGTTAATTTTAAGATTGAAACCACACCTGGCATCGCTCTCGTGTCTATCGCTCCTTACCACATGACATCAGTATTGTTAATAAAGAAGCAGTTGGAGGAGTTGTTAGAAAAAAGGTTTATTAGACCGAGCGTATCACCATAGGGATATCTAGTTCTATTTCTCAAGAAAAAGGATGAGAGTATGAGACTGTGTATAGACTACCGGTAACTAAACTTGTAACGCCCCGAAATTCTAGAATTTAAACTTTAAAAATTGTTTGGGGAAATATAGAAAGAAGTGGAAATATTATCGTGTAAGGATTTTTCATTTAAAATATGTTAATTTATATTAATTAATTAAATATTAAATAAAAATAAGTATACGAAATTTTTGTTACGAAAAATAAAATTTTGCGAAATAGGAAAGAAAAGATATATGGGCAAAAAGAAATAAAAACACAGACATGAGGGTATTTTAGACAATACCATAGATACTCCTATCCCTAAAGATAACCCACACACAAAAAACCCTAATTTCTACTCCTTTCCCCCCCTCACAACAGTCATCTCCCATTCCCCCTCCATCTTCTCTCTCGCTGACCCTCTCACATCTTCCCCTTCACTGACATCATCTCTCCCTTTCTCTCGCTGACACTATCCTCTTGCTGCCACGCTTCCACCGCTCGACTTCCTCCATCTTGCCGTCTCTCTTTCCCTCTTTCTCCGCAGCCTCGTACGCGTCGTTTCTTCTCCGCGCGATGCCTCGCCACGCTCCATACCGCACACCTTTCTCTTCTCGCTCGCGTGCACCACCACCACTCCTCCACTGCACTCAACCTTGCGCATCTCTTCTTTCCTCTCCATAATTGCGAACCTCCCTCTACTCTCCCTCTCGTCGTTGGACGCGCGGTCATGCAGACCGCACGCCGACCATTCCGTCGTGCTCCTCCACAACCCACCGTGCTACTGTTGTGCTGACCGCCACTCCCACTCTTGTTCCGAGGATGTGTCACAGCTACGTGTCTAAAGGGATGGTGGGTGCTTAAAAAACCCTAATCTCAGATTTGTTAGGTTAAGAAATTTATGTTATTACAGTGGGTAGTTGTACTTTGACAGGAATACGATGGACCAGAGGACTGGAAGAGGGTTGCCGTTACAGAATTTTCAATTATGTTTAGGTGGGTATTGGGAATTGAGATTATTTGATAATGGTTGGATAAATGGAGAGTTTAATATTGGGAATTTGTTAAGGTCTTGAGGAAACTTTACTTGTGAGTTTAAAATATTTTACATGCTGTAATTTGAGAATGGTTATGACTGATGTATAAGAATTTGGAAACATTAATGTTAAGATTTATTGGTTGAGGTTGAGATCAAAATTTCATGCAGGGAATTTTTTGGGCGATACTAATTAAGGGGAGACTATGTTTTTTTTAATTGTTAAGGAAAATTTCTTGGAGGAATTTAAATGGCTAAGATTAATATTAAAATTTCACAATACCAAATATTAAAATTAATATTTGTTATTAATTTGGAACGAGTGAAATTTTAAATATAATACAACATTAATTGTGATTTTATTTAATTAATTCTTATGAATGAAGTTCATAAGAATTTGGGGTAGGGATAAGATTTCTGATAGGCACTTAAAATAAAAGAGTTTAATTAATGTTTTTGAATGTGAAATGATTTTGATACACGTGAAAATATTTTAGGGGAAATCAAAATGAGAATGGAATGGGAATGTTGCTAGGAAAGCAAGTTTTGCGGGGATCGAGGTAAGTGCATTTTGACACTTACTTTAGGAAGTTATGGATGCGTTATTATAATAAGGGATTTCATGATGGCCTATAATGAATTGTTGGGATTGATAGGCGTAGAAGAAGGATTTTGAAAATATGTTTTGATTGATGACATACTAATTGAATGCAAGTTATGATTGCAAGTGATGTTTTACATGGTTGTGGAATGGAATGTTATGAGTTATGAATTGTTTGACTTTGTGCCTGGAGTTATAATGGTAGGTAAATCGAGACATTTAATTTTAAAAATGGCAATGGTTTGCATAATTGCGTTAATAATGAATATGTGATGTTGTTGTACGTTTAAACGAATTGGATATGTTGAATCGTATCATGAAATATATGTACATGCATTGCTATGTGGATTCGTTTGGATTATGCAAATTGATGTATATGTGTCTTGCGATTGAATTTTTGCCGGTTGGTTAAACTTGTGCGAATGATTTGTGAATTGATGGCTTGCAAGTGATTTTTGATGTAGATTAATGGTGTGTTGGTGATGAGATAAAGCGCATATTGTTTGGAAAAGAATAGCTTAAAAGTGTGCTAAAATGCTTGAATAATTTAAGTGTATAAATTGAACGTATAATCAAAGTGGGATAAGAGATAAATGCACTAAGTGATGAATTCTGCTGGGTTGTGAACGTGCAGGTGTGAACGGCCAGGGAACGAACAACTTGGCCGTTTCACTTGGTCGTTCCTTAAGGAAGGTTTGTCTACTAGGGTCAAATGGCTAGGTGAAACGGCCTGGAGGTGGTTCCCCTTCGTCGTTTCCCACTGTTTGGTTGTAGAACATTGACTGATTGTGAGTGTTGATCCTGTATAGTTTGGTCTATTGATGTAAAAGCTTAAAGTATGGTATGAAATAATGTAAAGGCGATATAAAAGATCCAAAATGAATGTTATGGATATGAGTACAAAATATTGTATGATTATGTACGTGATTCATGTGGAACATTCTAATGTATGCCTTGCGTGTCTCGTATGATGTGGTTATTGCTTGGGCTGAGTTGGACGTATATGCTCTATGTGATTTGTATAATGGTGAATTATGTACGTCGTCATAAGCACAATATGAATGTTCTTGTGGACTATGTTCTGAACTCCTTTTGAGTACACTTGTGAAAGATGGCATTGTCTGAGTGTTGGCCGATTTGAGCATGTTGATTGAAATTGTGGTATGGTTGATTGTGGGACATTCATGTGCATATGTTTTTGAGAGAATTGAGATGTAAAATGCATGAAGTTGCATTTATTCACTAAAATTGAACATTTGCATGAGCATTGTGTGTTCATACATTGAGAAAAGAAACGAGGGCCTCGTGGCCAATGCACAAAGTGAAAAAACAAAGGCCCCGTGGCCAAAGCACGAAAAATAAAATAAGGGCCTCATGGCCAATGCGCAAAGTGCAAAAACAAGGGCCTCGTGGCCAAAGCACAAATTGAGAGTGAAGTCTCTCTTGATTTTAGACAGTAGAGATCGAGTGAAGTCTCTCTCTAAATGTGTTGATTTAAAACAACAGAGATCGAGTGAAGTCTCTCTCTAACTGTGTTTGAGGCTCCAGAGCATAGCATTTGTTTGCGAAAATGCATTAGCATTTCATTCTCATTCACTTGCATACCTTGCATTGAATTGCATTGATACTAAGATGTGATCTTATATGATTTCTGTATGGTTGAACATGACTTGATTGGATTGAATGGAGTATGAGTTTATGGATACATGCATGATGGCTTTGATATGAATTGACTTGTGATCGAGAACATGTGCGTTGTTATAGTTATGTGAATTGTGATATATTTTGTATGATTATGAATTGTTATGAATTATGACAAATGACTTATGATCAAATGGCTTTAGAGCTCCATTAGGGAGGATAGGCCAGGATGGCTGAAGACTCCCCTGTACCCCAGCATGTAGCGACACTGAGGGACAGCCTTACTGAGTATTTAATGAATACTCACTAGTGTTTGTTAGATTCTATGCAGAGTGACAGATATCAGGGACGGGACAACATGATCGGCGAGGCTAGTAATGTGATACTGAAGGTCGGGCTTGTGAATGCTTGTGTATTTATCCATACATTAACATATATGATTTTATTTACTCAGCATTCTAAATGTTTTCCAGCTTCCACATTATGAAAAATATTTGTGTATGATTTATTCTAAATGTTAAGATTTATTGGTTGAGGTTGAGATCAAATTTTCATGCTGGGATTTGGTTAGGTGATACTAATTAAGGGGAGACTATGTTGGTTTTTAATTGTTAAGGAAAATTTCTCGAAGGAATTTAAATGGCTAAGATTAATACTAAAATTTCACGATACCAAAGATTAAAATTAATATTTTTTATTAATTTGGAAGGACTGAAATTTTAAATATAATACAATATTAAATGCGATTTTATTTATTTAATTCTTATGAATGAAGTTCATAAGAATTTGGGATAGGGATAAGATTTCTGATAGGCACTTAAAATAAAAGAGTTTAATTAATGTTTTTGAATGAAAAAGGATTTTGATATGCGTGAAAATATTTTAGGGGAAATCAAAATGAGAATGGAATGGGAATGTTGCTAGGAAGGCAAGTTTTTGGAGATCGAGGTAAGAGCGTTTTGACACTTACTTTAGGAAGTTATGGATGCGTTATTATGATGAGGGATTTAATGATGGCCTATAATGAATTATTGGGATTGATAGGCGTAGAAGAACGATTTTGAAAATATATTTTGATTGATGACATCCTAATTGCATGCAAGTTATGATTGTAAGTGATGTTTTATATGGTTGTGGAATGGAATGTTATGAGTTCTGAATTGTTTAACTTTGTGCCTGTAGTTATAATGCTAGCTTAATCAAGACATTTAATTTTAAAAATGGCAATGGTTTTCATGAATGTGTTATTAATGAATATGTGATGTTGTTGCATGCTTAAACGAACTGGATATTTTGAATCTTATCATGAAATATATGTACATGCATTCCTATATGGATTCGTTTGGATTATGCAAATTAATGTATATGTGTCATGTGATTGAAAGTGTGCCGGTTGGTTAAACTTGCGCGAATGATTTGTGAATTGGTGGCTTGCAAGTGTTTTTGGATGTAGATTAAAGGTATGTTAGCGTATATTGTTTGGAAAGGAATAGCTTAAAAGTGTGCTAAAATGCTTGAATAATTGAAGTGTATAAATTGAACGTATGATCAAAGTGAGATAAGAGATAAATGCGCTAAGTGATAAATTCTGCTGGGTTGTGAATGTGTAGGTGCGAACGGCCAGCTTGGTCGTTTCCCATGGCGGTTCCTCAAGGAAAATTTGTCTACCAGGGCCAAACGGCTAGGTGAAACAGCCTGGAGGTCGTTCCCCTTCGTCGTTTCCTACTGTCTGGTTGTAGAACAATGACTGATTGTGAGTGTTGATCCTATATGGTTTGGTCTAATGATGTAAAAACTTAAAGGTGTATAAATGATCTGACATGAATGCTATGGATATGAGTACAAAATATTGTATGATTATGTACGTGATTCGTGTGAAACATTCTAATGTATGCCTAGCGTGTATCGTATGATGTGGTTATTGCTTAGCCTGAGTTGGTCGTATATGCTCTATGTGATTTGTATAATGGTGAATTATGTACATTGTCATATGCACAATATGAATGTTCTTTTGGATTATGTTCTGAACTCCTTTTAAGTACAATTGTGAATGATGGTGTTGCCTGAGTTTTGACAGATTTTAGCATGTTGATTGAAATTGTGGTATGGCCAATTGTGGGACATTCATGTTCATATGTTTTTTAGAGAATTGAGATGTGAAATGCTTGAAGTTGCATTCATTCACTGACATTGAACATATGCATGAGCATTGTGTGTTCATGCCTTGAGAAAAGAAATGAGGGCCTCGTGGCCAAAGCACGAAATGAGAGTGAAGTCTCTCTTGATTTTAGACAGTAAAGATCGAGTGAAGTCTCTCTCTAAATGTGTTGATTTGAGATATCAGAGATCGAGTGAAGTCTCTCTCTGACTGTGTTTGAGGTTCCAGAGCATAGCATTTGTGTGTGAAAATGCATTACCATTTCATTCTCATTCACTTGCATACCTTGCATTGAATTGCATTGATACTGAGATGTGATCTTATATGATTTCTGTATGGCTGAGCATGACTTGTATTGGATTGAATGGAGTATGAGTTTATGGATACATGCGTGGTGGCTTTGATATGAATTGACTTGTGATCGAGAACATGTGCGTTGTTATAGTTATGTGAATTGTGATATATTTTGTATGATTATGAATTGTTATGAATTGTGACCAATGACTTATGATCGAATGATATGGACTCGTGTATGAGTTCTGAATTGTTTGCACTTTGAGTAAGAAATGAATGTTATTGTATGAATGAATAGTCTTGTATGGATCTTGGCTATTTGTATGCATTGTATGATCTGTATGGATTGGTATGATGTGTGATGGTTAAGACATGAACCTATTGTGATTGCGAATATTGGGAATATGATAATAAACTAAATGAATAGATGTATGTGTGTTAATCACATGTTAAATGGTTGTTGGATTCTATTGATGCTAATGATTGTTGTGTGACATGGCTTTAGGGCGCCATTAGGGAGGATAGGCTGGGATGGCCGAAGACTCCCCTGCACCCCAGCATGTAGCGACACTGAGCGACAACCTTACTGAGTATTTAATAAATACTCACCTGTGTTTTGCTGGATTCTGTGCAAAGTGACAGGTATCAGGGACTGGACTATGTGATCGACGAAGCTAGCGATGCAATACTGAAGGTCGGCCTCCCAGCTGTTTTGGAATTTGTGAATGATTGTGTATTTATCCATACATTAGAATAGATGATTTTATTTTCTTAGCATTCTAAATGTTTTCCAGCTTCCGCATTATGAAAAATATTTGTGTATGATTTACTCTGATTTATATCCTACGACTTGTGTTTTTTTTTAAATAGTGTTGAAAATGGTATTTATTCAAAAAATGAACTTTGTAAAAATTAGCGTCACAAAACTAGTTGACCGTGAAAAACAAGTATCTGTTGCTAATGATTGGTGATCTTTTGGATCGGTTCCGTGGGGTAACAATGTTTTCAAAACTTGACCTGCGATCAGGCTACTGGCAGTTAAGAGTGGGGGAGTCCTGTATTCCTAAGACTAATTTCAACACTAGATATGGGCATTTTGAGTTCAATGTCATGCCCTTTGGACTCACAAATGCACCAACTGCCTTCATGGCACTCATGAATCGAATCTTCTAGCCATATCTAGACCGATTTGTGGTGGTGTTTATAGATGATGTTCTGATTTATTCCCATAATATGGAAGAACACAAGGAACATCTCAGAGTCACCCTACAAACACTGGGAGACAAACAGTTGTATGCCAAGTTCAGTAAGTATGAGTTAACATGGGGTTCAGCCAAGCCCCTCTAAGATCAAGGCTGTGAGGGAATGGGAACCTCCTAAAATGCAATGAAGATCTATAGTTTCTTGGGTTTAGCCAGTTACTACTGGAGATTTATCCAAGACTTGTCTTCGATAGCAAGGCTGATGACTAGATTATTGAAGAAGAATGCTCCTTTTAAGTGGGATGAGTAGTGCCAATAGAGTTTTGAGGAGCTCAAAACACAACTGAGTGAGGCCCCAATCTTAGTATTACCATATGAGGGATTGGAGTACGTAGTGTATACAGATGCCTTGAGGTCAAGATTGGGAGGAGTTTTGATGTAAGATGGCAAGTGATCGCGTATACTTCCCGACAATTAAGGCCACATGAGAATAATTACCCAACACACAGTTTTATAACTGGCAGTGATCATACGTGCCCTTAAGGTGTGGCAGCATTACTTATACGGGAAGAAATTTAAGTTTTTTATCGAGCATAAGAGTCTTAAGTATGTGACTGCATAGATGGAGCTTAACTTAGGATAGAGGAGATGGATAGAACTGGTTAAAGATTATGATGGCAGTATTGAGTACCATCTGGGGAAATCTAATGTAGTGATAGATGCACTAAGTAAGAAGATACAGGAACAACCGAACTGTGTTACCTTGAAGGTGGAATCCTTTTTTGCCTTAAAGGAATTACCAGTGCACTTAGACCTAATTGAAGGGGAGATGCTAGCCCACCTTCAGGTGAGACCAACCATCTTGGAGAAGTGGCACACAAGCAGAATGAGGATCCTAAATTGATGAGGATTAAGAGAAAGGTAAAAAAGGGAAAGATGGATACCCCTCACCGAGTGGACGACGATGGATCCCTTTATTATGAGAAGTGGTTATGCGCACTAGACATTACGAATTTTAAGGAAACGATATTGGTAGAGGCACATTCCTTTACCTATGTCGTACCCTTGAAGAGTACAAAAATGTATCGAGATTTGAGAGAATGCTATTGGTGGTCTAACATGAAATTTGAGATTTTAGAATTTGTCGCTAAGTGTCTCTTGTGTCAAAAAATAAAGAAAGAACATCAGGCTCTAACTAGAAAATTGAGATCACTTACGATTCCCTAGTTGAAATGGGAGAAAATCACCATAGACTTTGTTGTGGGGTTCCCAAAGAAATTTAGGCAACATGATGCAGTGTGGTTAATAGTGGATCGGCTAACGAAATCGGCCTATTTTCTAGCAATTCGGCAGGATGACTCCTTAGACCGACTAGCATAGAAATACGTAGCAGAGATTGTGACGCTAAACTGATACCTATTTCTATTGTGTCAGACAGAGATTCGAGATCACCTTTAGATTTTAGGGGAGCCTTCAAAATGCAATGGGTACCAAGTTGCACTTTAGCACCACTTTTTCACCACAGGCCAATGTACAATCAAAAAGACCATACAGACATCAGAGGACATGCTAAGATCATGTGTTCTGGAGATCAAAGGCAATTGGGATAAACATCTACCCTTAATAAAATTCTCATACAATAACAGCTACCATTCAAGTATTGGGACGTGGAAGGATTGAGACATTTGGAAGTGTAACGCCCTCAATCTATCTTTTATTTAAAAATTTGAATTAATATACGTAGGAAAGTATGAATAAATTTTTTGCGAATCATCTAAAATAATAATTCGGTAAAAAGATGTGAGCATTTGTTAGAAATTATTAATAAGCTATAAATATTAATCAGAGCTTGTAGAGTCAACTGGGAAAGAGAAACGAGGGAATAGTGAACCAGTTGTGATCGAGGGCAAAACCATCCAAAACTGATTTTTATATATACACACCTTGCTTCTCTCTTTCTCCTCCATCACCACCCACACGTTTCCTCCATCAAAATTTCTCCAAAGTTCAAAAACCCTAGCCACCATCGATTCTCACAAAACCTTAGAGTTCGGAAGTTCGGGAATCATTTTATGAGCAAGAATCGGCAAGACTTTTCCTATTGTTCTTGTAAATCCAAAAATTATACTTAACCCTAACTTTTTGACATCATATCTATTTCATTTGAGTTTCAATTTGGTCAAATGATAGCTTGATGGAAAGCTTATAATGTCTATTACCTATTAGTAACCATTTTTGGTGTTAAAACATGGTTCAGGTATTCGAAATCGAGGTTTAAAAACCATATGTGAATAATGACGAGTTTGGGATTTTCGAAATTGAAGTTCCTTTTCGAGTTCCATTCTT
The DNA here is from genome assembly GCA_948193385.1 of Breynia disticha f. nivosa. NCBI lineage: Eukaryota > Viridiplantae > Streptophyta > Magnoliopsida > Malpighiales > Phyllanthaceae > Breynia > Breynia disticha. Next base: position 1,739 of record CANYCX011735322.1, on the reverse strand, counting down.
AGGTAAGTTTCTTTGGACCCTATTGATGGTGTATTCATAATCAATTTAATTGGGTAATGTTTGGTGAGAGAGATGGAAGTAAGGATAGGAATATCCTTAAGATTTTGAAAATGAAAACGTAGGAATTTGTATGATATAGGTGTTTAATTGGTATATGACATTAAGAAATAGCTAAACCGATTTGTTTAGTACATTAATGGTACTTGGTGCTAAGAAAAAGAAAATAGGAATTGATAGAAGAAAGTAATAATATCAATGGAAGTATGCGTATCATAGATGTTTATCCATTCATTTAATGGATGTGAAATTGATATGAACTTATAATGTCAAAAATAGGAAGTTCGAGTTAAGGCGAGGATGGCTTGTGACAGAATCCTTAGATGCTTGGCTAAGGTAAGTAACACGAGCACAACTTGTCCCTCTGATTGAATGTTTGTATGTAAATTATGGTGTGGATGGTAATTAGTATGTTGATGTTTGGGAGCTAATGTGTTGAGTTTATGTGTTATGGTTATAGATTTATGTGGGTGTGATTCAATGAACCATGGGTATGTTATGAATCTAATAATAAGACATGGGTGTTTGTGCGACCTTATGTAAACTTGTATGATCTTACCTTAAATATAAGCCTTACTGATGTGAGATGAATTGTGTCGGCATATTTACGTATATGTATGAGTGTTACTCATGGCTATAATGCCTAGATTTTACTGATGTTTGGTTTGTGTTATTGATTGAAATTGGTGTGAATGATCTGTGAATCAATGATAAGTGAATGGACTTGAAGTTTTGTGATATGCCATATGTGTTGAAATTGAATTGTAAAACATATAAGCTTGTAAAAGTCCATAATTTTGATTTGATAAAGGCGTATGAATGACTGTTATACCTATGTTGGACATGCTTGAAATGAAGCATGATTACATTGTTACTTAGTGTTAATCTATGATTGGCATTTGATCTTATCTTGGTATGTTATGGCATGAGTTTGGCTATGTTAATTGAACATTGGTTTGTTGAGACTGTTTGATGACTCAACATTGTGATTGTGAAGCATAGCATGATTGGATTGTGAATGCATGATTTAGTTGCATAGGTTATGCATAGGACATTCATGCATCTGGGCTGATGGGGAGAATGTTTAATAAAGTGACAAAGGCTCTTGTGAGCGTAATGAGGGAGTGGTTATGGCTCTTAGGAGCGTAATTTAATGGATAGTATTTGATACATACTATACCGGGGTACATTGGAAGTCTCAGTTCACTTATTAGTGTTTGACTGTGTTTGGCCAAGTATGGGCGTTTAGTATGCTAAGGCATGTTAAAAAGGGTATATCACACGCCACAGGTTGGACCTGGACCTTTGAGGGTATATCAACAACCTACCTGGGGCCACATGTCATAGGGTAGACCAGACCTCTGAGGGCACAGGAGAGGGGTTGGGGGTACTGAACCTTTACATAAATCTGGGTATCCAGTAATATAACCATATACTCTCGGCCAACGAGGCCCGTTTGCAAATGACAATTTTAAGGCCAAGTAAGGGCGTAAATAATGGGATCCTAGGTGATCACATATAGGAATGCATTAGATGACATGATTCACATTCATCATATTGCATATGATGGGTTCTTGATGAAATTATGATATGAAAATGCTTATGCGGTTGCTTATATGGTTAAAAGATGGTTGTGCTTATGTGGTTAGTTGCGTGTACTGTGATGTAACATGGATGAATTT
>CANYCX011734876.1:0-10152 GCA_948193385.1 Breynia disticha f. nivosa | reverse complement strand
GTTTTATTTACACTTAATTAATTACGTATTAATTAATTAGTAATTTATATATATGTGTTATATATATGCATGTTCTTTCAAATTGATACACACATACCATTTAATTCTAAAAGTGCCTTAATTTATTTTGAAGCATATTAGTAACTTATAACTTATAATTTTATTTTATTAACAAATTTATATTTTAAAGCAAAATTAAAATTTAAAATATATCATGAGATTTATATTTTCTAAAATCATTACATATGATAATAATAATAACAATAAATAAATAAATATCTGTAATAATTTAATTATATTTGCACCTATTAAAAAAATTAACTTGTACTTTATTGTATGAATTTAAATTTTATTAACACGCTGTTTGTATTTTATAATCTTGATATTTGACATGCTTTTATTTTTATACAGCTTTTCTCCGCATCGTAGGATAGTATGACTAGTTAAATTTATACTACAAATTTATTTCGTAGACTACAAATATTAATTATTGCATATAAAATATTTGTTAACTATTAAATATAGATTATCTTATATATAAATAATATTTTTTATGAATGAAAATCAAACTCATATATATTTTATATATAATTTTTATTGACTGAAAAAAATTATTTTTAATATAAATTTGCAAAAAAATTAAAATTAAAATTTTTTAGACTTTATTGATTGAGAATAAAAATTAAATCATATATTAAATTAAAAGTTTTTGCGGTGTGAAATTTAAGCATATTATTTTTTTATGTAAGTTTATAATAATGATTAAATATATCATTTTTAAATAATGGCATTTCATAGTAAGTTAATTTGATTCATTACCATAATAATAATAATCAATTTAATTTATTTTTATATATTTATTGACATAAAAGTTTAAACTTGTTATGGTAATAAATGATTTATATATAGAAACTTCTACAATCAAATGTAAAAAATCTACAAAAAATTACAAGTAAAATGCATTAATTAGGCCATTAAATTTTAATAAATTCCAAAAAACCACAAAATAACATATCAGACTTTATTAATTACACTATATAGTACATATTCTGCTTTATATTAATATATAAATTTGCACTTAAAAATATTGACCAACAAGAACTCCCAAGTAGCATCAGCTGTAGAACTATTCTTCCATTTAACCAACACTTGTGTCGCAGCAATCCTTCCTCGCTTCATCATTCACCTATCCAAAATTGCCTCTGGAACTAATTCAGCGTCTCCTGGAATAGGCAATGATGAACAAATATCAGCAGTAGCATCGACTGGCAATGACACATGAAAAACGTTGTGAATCCTAGCATTATCTGGCAACTGGAGTCTATAAGCAGCAGGGCCAATCCGTTCCAATACCACAAAAGGATCAAAATATTTTTGCTGAAATTTTTGGCAACCAGAGTGTAAACTCTGCAGTCTGTAGCTCTGCAACTTCAATAAAACCTTATCCCCTACCTCAAACTGCCTTTTTTTTAGTTTCTATCAGCCTGATGTTTCATTATCAGCTTGCCTACTTTATCTTACTCTTCAACAACCTATTCCAAGACTCCCTTTGTGTCAGCACCTAATCAACTAATTCCACCCTCGAATCCTTTGGAAAATAAGGCATATGTATAGGCAGAGGATAACCATAAAGAGCCTCAAATGGTGTTTTCCTAATGGATGAATGGAAAGACGTTGTAACGTCCCAAAAAATGTCTATTTTATATTGGAATATGTCTAATTTAATTTGCAATAATGTATATATAGGAATATATATGTCGGAGATTGAAGGAGAGTCGGGAAATGGAAAATGCACAGGCTGTGCATGATTAATATACGTTAATCTGGCTTTTCATTGAATAACGTATGTTAGGGACAAGAATAACGTACGTTATTCTTGTCTTTTTTCCCAGATAACGTTGTTCAGCCTACATTAATTTTACGAAACCTACGTTATCGGGGGTCTGGACGCGTCATTATAAGGCTTAAAACAGCCTAATTCAGGACAAAACATACCCAAACATTCTAAAACACTCTCCCAACCCTAAAACACCATCCCAAGGCTTTCTAAACACAATATCCTCCTGCAAACTCGATGATTTTAACAACAAAACAACAACCGATCCTTCCATCAGATTTTCCCTCCAAACTAGGGTTTGAGGCAAGGAAGAGGAAAGGTAAGATTCTCTAACCTAAGGCTAGAATCTGTGTAAAATGAGATAAAATTAGTAGGGTTTTGTTGGGTTTTTATCTTAGTTACTGAATGTATTAACAATTAACTAAAAATCGGAGGATTTAAGGGAGACTGGGGAATTTAGGGTTTTTGGAAAAATTGGGGATTTTGAGTAATTGGATGAGTAAATGAGAAAATAAGTATAGAGTATTGTACATGATATGAAATGTGTCATGATTTGCATAGGAGGCGACATTTGGAACCTGAATCAGGATTGAGCGACGAGCCAATTCGCGGAGTTCGAGGTAAGTGCTCCGAATGATGCTTACCATTGTAGATTTTGCCTCTGTATGGTTAAGTATATGTGATTCATGTTTCATTTGTTAATATGGTAGAAATAATTGTGTCGATAAAGAACTTGATTTCCTTGAATGTTTTATGTGGATTGCTTGAAAATTATGTGAGTTTTTATTTGACGGCTTTGATTGTGAATGATGATGGTAAGGTGCTATGAGAATGATCTATGATGGATTGAATAATGATATGATGTTGCTTAAATGTAAGTAAATTATTTAATATGCTATATGAGGAGCTATTATGGTTTGAATGTTATGAAATGAAATGTGTTGAAGGTTTGTAAGAGTGAATGGTATTTGGAATGCCTTGAGTTTTGTTTTAAGCATTAGAACATGTACTTATGAAGTGATGGATATATGGATGTTTGGCTTGTGAATTGTGTGTTGTTGAGCTATGGTTTGAGAGTAAATGTGTGTGCTCGTTAAGAGTGTTGAGCTATGTTTAATATGCCAATTTTGTATGAGCTATGAATATATGTTGTGGTTGTTTCGGCTAAACCCATAAATGACCCCTTCAATTTAGACTCATTATCCCTCTAGCCCCTTCAGCCAATTTTGTAATCTCTCAGCCCCTTTAACTTATAAAATTATTGTGTTTAAATACAAAAGTTAATGCCGTTAGTTTTTTCAGTTAGTTTGGTAAAAAAAACGTATTTTGTATCCTTTTAACCCCCTAAACTTATAAATACCTAATCTTTAACAAAAATTCATGATATTCTAATGAATTAATAATATTGTTCAAAACATTAATAGTTGTAAATTTGAGCTAAATTATATAAAACTGCAGAATTAAATATTTCAGACATTTTAAATCATAACATCATCTAGCGGTCAACATGTTTTGATTCGGATCAATTGTTTAGTTGAACTGTTAACTGTTCAAATTGATCTGTTCAATTAATCGTCGGTTTGGTGTGAAAAAATCCAATATTTTTGCGGGAAAAATTTTCGACGAATTTTGTTGAAACTTTCAGACACAAATCTGTTGGAAATTTGTGATGAAATTCGTTTATTTTTTGTAATTGTAATATTAAATTCGACTTAAATATGATGCTTTTCTGATGGATTTCGTCAGAAATTTTTGGCACCGGCAAAAAAATATTCAGTATTTTCATCCATAAAAATATTCCAAATACAAAAAAAATCAAACGAATTTCGTCACAAATTGAAAAATTTCATCTGAAGTTTTCGATGAAATCCATCATAAATTTTCCAGCAAAAATTATTGGATTTTTCCACATCGAGCATGCGGTTAATCAAACAATTCATTTGGACAATTAACAGTTTTATCAAAAAATTGACTCGGATCAAACCATATTTACTGCTAGATGGTGTTATGATTTAAAATTTGTCTAAAATATTTCGATTCCGTAGTTTTATAGAATCTAGTTTAAATTTATAACTATTAATATTTGATAATATTATTAATTCATCGTAATATCATGATTTTTTGTTAAATATTATGTATTTAGTAGTTTAAGGGGTTGAAATGATACAAAATATGTTTTTTTTTACCAAACTAAATGAAAAAACTAACAACGTTAACTTTTCTATTTAAATGCATTGATTTTAGAAGTTAGAGAGGTTAACAAGATACAAAATAAGTTGAGGGTGCTAGAGGAATAATGAGCCTAAGTTGAGGGGGCTATTTATGGGTTTAGCCGATTGTTATGTATAGTCTTCCAAAGCATGTTGATAGAATTAGCCTACTCACATAGGCGTGTTACTTGAATTCTATCTTTGTAGATAGAATGTCAAGATTAGATAGTTATTGGGAAAACAGACAATAACCAAATACTGCTTAGAAATTATATCGTTTAGTACGTCATGATTTATTAGGTCATGTGAATTTATAAATGCAAATACTATGGAAAGCTAGCCTAATATTTAAGTTTTTTCAAACACCAGAAGCATTGTCCTATAAAAGGATAAAAAGTGGACTAAGGGAAGGTATTGTGTGCACAGAAGGCTGAAGCTTCTATGTGATGTAAATTTTATAAACATGCGTTCATTAGTTGAGAATACATCAGAACACTAGTAAGTGTAGTGTGTAAGTCGACCAAGAGGATCCTTATATGAGATTGATCTCAATTTTCCTTATGTGAGACCTAGTAGCGATCAAGAGGATCCTTACAAGTTCCCTTCTTACTTTAATATTATTGTGAAGAGGCTGCACTAGCTACAAATGGGTGCAGGTTAACTTTTTGGTTAGATATCATGATATATGGTGGATTAATATTAAAGAAGAAAAATTATTTCTAAGATACCCCTCGAGTTCATATGACACTGGGTCCAAATTACTGTGTTCTTGTGAGAAATATGATTAATGTGGTTAATCATGGTTCTTGCAAAATATGTAATTAGTATTTATGACAAGTTTGTTTGAGATCAAAGATAGTCAAAAAATAGTAATATTAGAAAAATAATCTAGGGAATAATTGTGTTTGGCCAAGGATAGAAGATAGCGAGTAATCTTCTGTGTAATGAGCTATGTAGATTGCCAGAAGCTCATATTGTTGATGGTCGCGCTCGCACTACAAAGAGATGGAATACAATCCCTAAAAGAGAGAATTTGTACTGACAATAGTCATGTTCGAGTGGGAGATGAAAGAATAATATATTCCTCCACGACGTTTAGGTTCGCCGAATAAATATAATTAAGTTAAAGGACTTAATTATGGTTTATTTGGTAAGATGATTAAATTATAAGTATTTTTTAGTTAATGGACTAAAATGAAAATGTGAGTTGAAAGATATCTAATCACCAAATGGTAACTACCACTCTATAAATAAGTCCTCACACTTCACAATTCAACACACTTAACAACCAACACAAAATCAGATTTCCTGTGTAGAAGTTTTAGAATGAGAATTTTAAAAATCTCTCTTAGTATAGGTTGATCAGTATGATTCTGGTGTAGGAACGGGTGCGAAACATCGCCTGTATCTTGACGTGTGATGTGTCCAAGCGTATGCTTAGCATGATAACAATGTTCTTTCGTTGGCATAAAATGTATTATGATGTCAGAATTTCTGTTCGTTTCATTTATCGCTTTGCTAATTATGTGTTAATTAATTTCTTTATACATGTGTTATATATTTTTTCACTCATAATTTCATAACATTTTACAATTAGGTGTAATATTATTTTTTTACTTAAATATATATTACTATTATTAAATAGTTATTAAAATATTAAAATTGTAAAATAAATTTAGACATCACAAAAGGACTGAAAAAGAATGGATTGAAGAATGTTTTGGAAGAATTTGAAAGCTGGAGGATAGGTTTTGAAGTGTTTAATGAAGTTAAAATTATGGTTTTAGGCTTTAGCCTTAATATAACATTTTCTTTTATAATTTTATTTAGTTTCTCATGTTTACACTGTAGTCTTTGTCTTAATTTGTTTTTTTATTTTTTACTTCTCCCCCTAACTCTTCATATATTAGAATTCGTATAGATCATGTATGAACATTGTATGAAATCATAAAATGCATATGATCAATGTCCTTATAATGCAAATTAATAACATATTGTTTATGGCTTTTATAGTCGCACAAAACATATGTATAATCAAGTGTACACATCTTATACACTATTCATGTCCTTTCACAGGACATAGTGATGATGTTCTCACAACAAGAAAAAATATATTTTTCAATGACTAGATTTTGACGAATTTCGTCATCAAAAGTTCGTCGTAAAATATATTTTACGACGAAACTTGTCTAAAATTTCGGACGGAAATAAAGTTCATTGGAAATTTTTTCCTGGGATTGGAAAAATACATTGTTCGACGAAATTCGTTAGAATTTTTTTTGTGTAAATTTTTTGTTAGAAAAATTTGGTCAAAAATTGCAATTTTTCTTGTGGTGTCTGGACTTATCATTTTAGTAAATCGTGATCATTATCCAAATATAAATTTAATTTTATCCTACACATATATGTCAAAAGATTGGATAATTTACTATGCCATATAGGGATTAATTTAACTGATATAGCGAGCAGATATTGCTTCATCTTCAATTCTTATTATTCCATTTGAACTAAAAATTGAATCAATGGTTTGTTTTTTCACCGTCACAGTAACTTGCATATACTTCAATATGAGAAGCTAACATGCATTTTAAAAATTGACAATATTTGAGTAATTAATTCAGACTTCTTTAATCTTGATGCTACAAATCTCTTCTTTTCGTAACCACTTTATTGTCTCTTTTTTTGGTAATTTTGTGCATTTGTATTTCCTTTTTCTCCAAACCCATTCAACAAGTTTCCATGTAATTATTTTTTGAAGATTTCATGAATCTCATCATCCTGCTATCATACAATATCAAATATCAATTCATTATATTCAATTAACTTTATACATGAACCGTATCAAATTCATAAATGAAAAATTATCTCTTTTGATCTTACCATAATCGTACAAATGCTATATAAAAGAGAGCATCCCTCACTTACATTATCACATGAACAAAACCTCCACAATGAATCCTCTTACTTCTGTTATATCTCTTGTGTTAATTTTGCTTTGCTTCCAAAGCACGACCCTCACGCAAGCTCAAACCAGATATGATATTTATATCCAAAATGACTTGCCGCCAAATAGCGCACCACTAACTCTTCACTGCAGATCGAAAGCTGAAGACCTTGGCACCCACTCCCTAGCAGTTTCTCAAGTCTATACTTTTGGTTTCAATTCTTCTCCAGATACTGTGTACTCATGTAACTATGTTTCAGGACAAAAGCAGACGACGAATGATGTTTTCAGTGCAGATATTGAAGGTTTAGCATGTCAGATTGGGCGAAAATGTTATTGGAGTGTAAGAGATGATGGGTTTTATTTTCATGGCGATGTGTCTAAGTTCAGCAAAGTATATAATTGGTGATATTATTGTTGTAGTTTGTAGGGTTGTTGTTGTCACACATTTACAATAAATAATATGTTACTTTCGCCAATTCGAATGCTTTTGCATCTGGTATTTCTTGAGTAAAAGAAATAATTCAACGTGAGGCTAAAAAGTCGTTTTGTTTTGTTTTTTTTTAAAAATATTCAAGTCATATTTCACATATCAACTGTTACAGATGCTGCAACTGTAACCCTACGAACCTGTGATATTACGTTGCATTCATATTTTTTTTTTTGGAAATTAGAATTACCAATAAGCACTATTTTCTCTATTAATACCACTTAATTAATCGCTGATTCGATCTCTTTACTCCAACTTCGTTGTTGTTTTGGATGTATGACGTAAGGTAATCTGACGTGTCACATCCTCCCTACTAGTTTTTATAATTTTGTGAGTCTTTTACCCTTTTTATCTTATCACTTTTTTACTATTGGTTTCCTAAACCCAACACAATCTTAATTAACCCGATATCATTGCTTTTGGTTTGACAATTTTGAGTGCTGGCTTAGTCATTTTGGATGGGTGGGTTAGTAGTTGTTTCGAGGTAATTGAGGGCAAAAAGGTCTTTTACTATATTCTGTTAATTTTTTTCTAACATAGTTAAAAATCAGTAAGGATGTAACCGGGTCGGGTACTCACGAAAGGTGTTGAACCCGAACCCGTTTAACATATTAACTACCTGAACTCATCCCAAACCCGCTAAGACAATACCCGTACCTATCTCATACCCTAATAGTATTATCTGCGGGTACTCATTACCAGTTTAAATACCTGTTTGATATATTAATAGTATGAACTTACAATAATTCTGTCTTTAATTCTCAAATCCTTCTACTAATCCTTCTACTAAAAAAAATCAAATCTGAATTCTAACTTTCTAGGCCAAGAATTACGTGTGGATGAGTGGTCTCTGTGTAATATGTGAATATGGATGGACACAGGTTCAACTCACAATTAATACCTTTTATAATTTAAATACATACAATGTATATAAGCGGGTACCGGGTACCTAGGAGGTTAAACTCATACCCGACTCAAACTCATCACGGGTAGTATTTTAAATATCCGTACCCATCCCAAACCCATTTATATCAGATTCGGGTTGGGCTTAACGGGACGGATACCCGCAGATAGTTATTTTTTCACTACCCATCTCCATCCCTAGAAATCAGGGACCAAATAGGCAATTAATTTAATTATTGAAACTGAATTGGTGATTTTCAAACAAGAAAGGATCGACGTGAAGAATATGTCAAACCATATGGATCAGATGAGAATTTTTCTTTTTTATGTTCATTGTAATTTCTCTAACTTCTATAAAGTGTTTTATTTTCAAATGGGCTATTTTTAAATTTAAATGAGCTGGTAGCAGTTAAGGATTGAAGAAGAAAAGACTAATAATTCCTAAATGGCTGTAAAATTGATATGACTGTATAAATTACTAAAATTTGATATGAGAGTGAGTAAATACTGTGCATGATCTTTTCATGGGAGAATGTTAACTCTGTTATCCTCTATTTGAATACAAGTGCCAATAAATTTAAATTGATCATAAAGATCCTATTTATAGCTTTAATGAAACAACAAAATAATTGTTACATAATCAATTATTGGACAAAACTATGTTTTCTGTAGGTAGGCCAAAGATACATCAATAAGAACTTTTTTTTTTTGAAAAATGGGTAAATTATTTTAAATTTTTTATATAGACTAGAGTAAAAAATAAATATATAAGGATCTCAATTGTTTGTTGGATGTTTTTAGAAATAATCTTAATTACTTCCATTTAAAAAATTTATATAAAAAAAGAATTAAAAGTTTATGTCGGGCGCGCACATAATTAGAAATTATGTGCGATGACAAAATAGATTTTTTGCTAAGTCTATTATATAAATGATATTAACCAGAAGTTAATACCCTAAAGTCCATTACTCACCTTTTAATATAGAGAGAGGTTTCTTTGCCGAGAAAGAAAATCAAGAAGAATCTTGGGGTTAAAAAAAAGGGTTCAAAAAAAACAAAGAAGAATTTTGTATTCTTCTGTCCAGTACACTAAACTACGATCAGAAAAAAGGCGAGTTTGCTCCGATTTGATATACATTTGTATATCCCTGGAAGAAGCATCCAGAATGTGATTGGGGAATTATTGCGCTCTTAGTTTATTCCACTGTGTTGCGAAACACGTAAGTTTCAGTTCCGATTATATACTGCACATTAATTCTGTATTTACTGCTTCCATTGGTATCAGAGCTAGGTTATTTTCTATGGATTCGTCGAAAAATATAATGCTTTGTTACTAATTATGGCTTAGGAATTTTTAGTCAATTAGTTTATTAGAAAATTACGACGTAATTACGTCGATCTATCTCGAACAGTGTAAATCGTCAAAATTTTTTGGTAGAATTCTGAGAAACTAATGATACTATAACACCCCGAAAATTAGTCCATTTTAAATTGAGAATAATGTTTTTGATTAGAAATGAAATGTGTGTGTGTGTATTATTTGATTCCTTGCATGTGCGGAGGAAGTTGTATGAATGTGGTTGAAACTAAAGTAACGAATGTCTTTATTTTCGAATGAATTATAAACGATGAGTTGAGGTATGTTTAGGTGTTAAATAAGGTCTAATTCAATGTGGATTATGCTTAATTCATGTGTAATGATGTTGGAAAAGGATATAGATGCATGGCATAAGTATAGTGGAAGTTAAGTTATGAGATCGAGGGAAAA
>CANYCX011734155.1:0-15460 GCA_948193385.1 Breynia disticha f. nivosa | reverse complement strand
AATAGCATACAAATTTCCCTGTGACCCCCAAATTTTACTACTACAATTTATTTTCGTATTCTCCATGAGTAGTATCCGAATTTGGGAATCATATTAATTAAAAACAACAACCATAATTTTTCATATAATATTCATAATTCATTTCATCAAATAAGATCTTACAAAATGAAAAGGAATTACTCCAAAAATGTAATTGGTTTACAAAATGCTTTGTATGTAAAAGTAAGAAGTTGTCAAAATACTGGAATGCACTATACTGTTCAATACAATGAAATGTATGACATGGGATTTACAAATCCTAGTGCACGCCCCACCTTGATTCTTCTGTCCTTAAGTATCAGTCGAAACTAAACAAAATATTCACACCTCCTCGCTAAGATCCCCTCTAAAACCCTGCCCAAAACAGGCAGCATAAAACGCATGAGTAGTGAAACCCCATAAGTAACACTAACCAAATGGACAACCCACCTAAGCATCTAACATTCATACATACATTCTTTATTCATACAATAATATAAACTGACTCATAAGCCTCGAAGCTTTGATTCAATGTCCTTAAAATAGCATATATACAACAAGATATTTATCTAATGAAGTACATAGAAGTTTGCAAGGAATTTAGCAAAGGACCATAGCATCATCCTAAACACCTATTCAAATTTGTGGCACATGAACACAAAGGATACATATTGTAACACATTTGGACTCAACAAATCAAGTTTCTGCTAACAGAAGGGCAGTCATGAGCGTGGTTGTTGAAACCATGTTCGTGGCTCCCAAAGATCATCCCCACAGAATTGGCCAAAAGGGTCGTCACGAACGTCACTGCCATGAGTCACGTTCGTGGCAACCTGAAACGCATGGAGTCTGAGTCCAGAAGGTGTGTCACATTTGTGACACTCATATGGCAATCCCTTTAGGTCTCCAGAAGACCAGTCACGATCGTGATTGAGGACAGTCACGTTCATGACTGATGGCTGAAACACTTCCCCTTGGCCAGAACGCCAGTCACGTTCGTGGCTGGTTTTGGTTGATGGGCAGAATGCCAGTCACGTTCGTGTTGCTACATTTGGCTGCCCCTCAGTGTTGCTACATGCTGGGGTACAGAGAAGTCTTCGGCCATCCTGGCCTATCCTCCCTAATGGTGCCCTAAAGCCATGTCACACAACAATCATAAGCATCAATAGAACCCATCAACCAGTTAACATGTGATTAACACACATACATCTATTCATTTAGCTCATTTTCATACTTGCAATATTCGCATAACCAAATCAAGACACATTTCTACAATCACAATAGGTTCATGTCTTAACCAACACACATCATACCAATCCATTTAGATCATACAACGCATACAGTTAACCCACAACCAAACAGGATTGTTCATTCATACAATAACATTCATTTCTTAATCAAAGTGCAAACCGTTCAGAACTCATACACGAGTCCATATCATTCAATCGTAAGTCATTAGTCACGATTCATATTAATTCATAGCCATACAAAATATTTGACAATTCACATAACTATAACCACGCACATGTTCTCAATCGCAAGTCAATTCATATCGGAGCCATCACGCATGTATCCATAGACTCATACTAACGATCCATTTAATCCAATATAAGTCATGCTCAACCATACATAAATTATATAAGATCACATCTCAATATCAATGCAAGGTATGCAAGTGAATCAGAATGAAATGCTAATGCATTTTCTCACACAAATGCTATGCTCCGGAGCCTCAAACACAGTCAGACAGAGACTTCACTCGATCTCCACTGTCTCAAATCAAATATAGATAGAGAGAGACTTCACTCGATCTCTACTGCCTCAAATCAAACTCAGTTAGAGAGAGACTTCACTCGATCTCTACTATCTCAACACAATTGGGCAAATTACCCTATTTCTTTCTTCAAGGCATGAACACACAAATGCTCATGAAATGCTTGATGTCAATGAACTAATGGAACTTCATGCATTTCACATCTCAATTCTCTCAAAACATATGCATAGGAATGTTCCACATTCAGTCATAACACACTATTCATCAACATGCTCAATCGGCCAAAACTCAGGTACCACCAACATTCGCAAGTGCACTCAAAAGAGTTCAAAACATAGTACACAAGGACATTCATATCGTGCATATAATAATGTACATAATTCACCATTATACAATCACATAGAGCATATACGGCCAACTCAGCCCCAACAATAATCAAATCATACGAAAACACTCGTATCATACATTTCCACATAGATCACATACCAGATTTTGCAATCATATCCATAGCATTTATGTGGGACCATTTATATCCCTTTTACATTAGTGCATACGATACTTTAAGCTTTTACATAAATAAGCCAAACCATATAAGATCAGACACTCACAACGATCCTTTTTTAGAACTCAGAATAAGGGGAATGGTCAAGGCGAACGACCATGGTGGCCCTTTTTCCTGGCCGTTCTGGCCCTGTCAACAGAAAACATAGGGGAAACGGCCATGGGAAATGGCCAGAGTAGCCGTTCCCTGGCCGTTTTCACCTGTAGGAACAGATTTACAATGCATTTTAACACTCAATCCTTTCAACAAATTCCATACACATTAGGCCATTCTCTTCCTGCAAATTACACAACTCATTTTATCACAAACATGCCATCTTCCAGAGCTATATACCCATGCACAAATCCAACATTTTCATTCAACTCATTCACACAACTTAACCAAATTACAATTATCCATTCCAAAGCATATACTCAAGGTTCCATAAATTCATTCTTTCAATATTCATACTAAATCAACATACCCAATTTATTTAGCATTACAACAGCACATATTCATTTACCAAAGCCAAGCAAATTAGGAGTATACCTCTTTCAACTTAACATATCTGAAGCCATACGAAAGCATACTATCAACACAACATTCGCAACCGCATTTTCAATCAAATGTAACCAAGCAACCTGATACCTTTTCATAATCAACCATTCATACACAAACATTTTAAGTAAGTGGCAAAACACTTACATTTTAAGCATACAAACTCCATTCAACATATCATTCTTTCACAACACAATTTCGTACTCACATGTACAATTAACATTCACTCCTCCAATCCGACCAAAGCAAGGCAAATATCACAATCGTAACTTACACCCAATTAGCACGCAATCAATCGAATACACACGTTCATATTCATTCTCCTATGTCTAATAATCCCAACAATTCATTATAGGCCATCAAGTAATCCGTTGTTACAATAACATATCTCTAACCGCATAAAGTAAATGTCAAAAGCACTTACCTCGAAATTCGCACAAATGGTCCCCAGTCCAAACTCATCCCGAGCATTGAGTACTACCTCCTACACATAAACAAGCCACATTCTACTAATTAAACCCTATTCCAACAGATTTTCATGCTCAATTCTTGGATTCCCCACAAAACCCTCAATTTCTTAACCATACAAATTGCAAAACCTCCACCACTCTCACAAAATGAACCCACATTCCTTAATCATTATAAACACTCAACCAAACCCACAAAACCCTACTCAAAAATCTTAGTTTCACTCAAAAATCCACATGGTTCAAGAGCTTACCTCGTTAGAAAATCATAGGAAATGTTAAGGATGGTGCAGAATCCATTCCCTTAGCGAAATGTCAGAGTTCTTATGTGTGGGAAGCAAGATTTTGGTGGTTAGAAGTGTTGGAATGGTGATTTTAGGGTTTTGGGATGGAAGAAATCGGGTAGAGGAAGGATGATATGTTTTCTCTCTCTTTAAAAATGAAACTTGCGTGTTTTAAACAACTCTGACGCTCAAAACGGCCTTGGGAAACGGCCTCTAGCCATTCCCTGGCCGTTTCAACATGTTATGCTGCCTATTTGCCTAGAATGGCCATGGGAAACGGCTTCCCAGGCCATTCCCTGGCTGTTCCCAAGTATAAACTTCCTGTTTTTCACCTTTCGACTTCCTGACCTCTATATCTCTTATACGGACATACTCGCCATTTATAATACACATTATTCCACACAAGTTTAGAAATTTTCTAACCTCAATTACACGAATTAACTATTTTTCCATCACACATTATTTCGACTAAAATTGGACGAATTTTCGGGGCTTTACACGACCTCTATGTTCACTATGCATAGTCCCTGTGTACATATAACACACTACTCGTGTTAATTTATACAGTCCATTTTGATAAACTGATTATAAAAATAATAATGTAGAAGGTCACAAAGTTTCATACACAACCTGTGTTTAGTACTCTATTAATTCTAATCATTATAACTTTTATAATAAGAAAACCCTTAGTGGCTCAGTAAACAACGTCTAATAAATCAGCTCACTATCAACATTTATCCATATCATATATAATTCCATTCTAAATAATCTTTTCAGACTTCTAACAAGTGATTCATTTAAAAATTATATTCAATAACCCCAATTCATCTATCATACAAACATTCATAAAAACATACAATATGCATATGATACTATTACATACACAATCTAAGGTAACAAAGAGAAGAACTAAAAGTTAGTTGTCCATCAACTACTTTTATCTATCTTCTTTTTACTTGAGACTAAAAATTGCATATTTTTATGAGTTGCAAACTAAATTAGTAATCAATATAATTTATTTAACCAACTTCATATTTATTTCCAATAATGATCCTTATTCATTTGAATTTGATTTATTATTTAACTTACATGATTAACTCACATATATTAATTTGTATTCACTCATACACTTGCATTTTGATGCACATTTGTGCATTTGCATTCATGTGTACATTTATATATTTACTTTTGCTTCCATATATATATATACATATATATATTCATTTGCATCCCTTTGTATTTATTTGAATATGTACAATTATATGCTTTCATATGCAATCATTTACATTTATACCTATTCATTTGTATTCTATTCATATTCGTTTACATTTGTTTCTATCTTTTGTATACAAATAATTCCAACCGTCATTTAATTATTAACAAATCCTATGTAATGCCCTCAAATTTATTTTAAATTAACTTAATTAATAATTAGAAACATATTTAAAATGGATAGGATGAGTTTTATACGCGAGAGGATGAGGAAATAGGCTGAAACCAGACCAAATGGTCTGGGAAATGGTTTAGCCAAATCGTTTCCTAGACTGTTTGGGGACCCAAAAATAAAATCTGGATAGAAGGTTCAAACAGTTTAGGGAATGGTTCGGCCAAACCATTTTGGTCGAGCAGAAAGTTTAGAAAAGGGCAGAATATGGCTCTCACTTCATTTGAAACTTGGCGACCTTTTTCCCCAAAAAATCAAAACACCTCTGCCACACTCATAAACCACCCCAAACACCTTCAACCTCGTTTCCCATGCCCACAACCCTAATAAATCTTGAATTTAACCTTAAAAGGAGGATTTTCACTTGGGAAGAGAAATCAAAACGTAAGGTCTTGAACCTTTTCTTTAAGATTTTGGAATTTGTAAAGGGAATGATAAGGAAGGGGTGTAAGAGGTTTGTATAGAGCTTAGAGAGTTTATTTAAGTATGAAGAGTGGGGAAATAAAATAGGTTTTAAGTGCCTAAATGATTAAAAAGGAAAAAGGACACATCTAGAGGTCAGGAGAGATTTAATGTGAGATGGATAAGGAAACGTAGGAAATAAACCAAAAATAAAGTGATAATGTAGACTTTAGGAGTAATTTGGTAAGAAGAACCTAGATTGGGATTCGAGGTGAGTGTGTATTTATCACGTACTTGATAATGGATGCCATTATATAGTTAATTATAGGTGGCATTAATCGTATGTTACGTGCGTGCAATTAAATGTATGTATGAATGTAATTTCGGGTGTGTTTGGTCATGTGGATTAGAATGTGGATAAGCTTCTGATTGTGGTGTGAACCAAATTTATACTTGATTTGAATTGTACCATGTATGAATGTAATGTGTACAAATTTTAGAGTGAAGAGGCTAGTTGAGATTTGTTAATAAAAATGAAAGGAAATAGTATGTGAGATTAAGGATTGGGGTAATAATGTCCCAAAGTGGTAGAAATGATAGGGGCGCAAGTTGTCGCCATTTGAATTGAATAAGAGATTTGATAGTCGTATACTCTTAATGAAAGTTCTTGATACTAATGAACTTGGGTTTTTAGCTTGTCTATATAAATGCAATATGTTTGTTTGGGTGTTCATTCATTAGCATAACATCATAATTACACCATACATTTAGAGCTCGTAAGAGAATATAGGGAAGGCACATAGAGCCTGCAAGAGAATGAGGCAGAGGTTATTTAAAGCTTGCAAGAGGATGCAGTGGAGGTTATTACAACTTGAATGAGAATACAAAGAAGCATTTATGGCATTAGAGAATGCAAATGCGCAAAATAAGGTTTAGTACCCAAGTATAATATGGGCGCATGAGGATCCATCAAAAGAAAGAAAACTATGCCATGAAAATATAGCGTAAAAGTATGCGCCGTATGAGAAAAGTATTGCATAATTTGCATGCATGGTTGGGATATTGAAATATGAAATTTGTATATATGTGGATACTAGACGAAATGTTGTATGATTTGTGTGGGATAGTTATGTAATTAAGGTGTATGTGATTTGAAATGAGAGAGGCTGAATGTTTATTGGAATGGGTGAGAACAAGTTGGGAAGTGGTTCGGGCAAACTATTTCCTAACCCGTGCAAGGCCACTACGACTCAACCAGAGTTCTAGAAGCATAAATGGGGTGTGAACAGGATGGGAAATGGTTTGAGCAAACCATTTCACAAAATGTTCGAGGCTAATGGAATGAATTAGAGAGTGAATTTGGAATGGGCTAGGGAACTTTCTATCAAGACCATTTGCCAAAGCATTCTAGCTCACGTAATAGTTTTGCACAGGCCAAACGGTCTAATGAATGTTCACCTGAACTGTTCAGATTCTAAAATACCTTGTTTGAGATTAATTAAGACTAAAATGTAATAGTTAAGTAAATCTGAGGTGTATGATTGCTTGGTTTAATGGGCAAGTCAGCAGATGGACGCGTGATTACTACTTGATTACGTCAGACTCATCTTGGGACTTGCACGACAAGGTTGGCGGATTTGATTAGATGTTTTATGGTCCTCACCATTAAACCATTCGTTTTGAATGAGCATAATTTTGTAAAATTGGTTGATAAATATTCCCTTGCCTTGAAAACATTTTAAAACCACTATTATGGTTTTTAGAGAACTCTTCATTTCAAGAATTGCCTTTAAACAAGTTGAGTGAGTTCGATTCTAATGTTTTACAATCCAAAAGAAAAGAAAACAAATAAATTCAAGTTTTACTGGTAAAACTTAATAAATTTTAAAAATTAAATAAAAAGGAAATTAAAATTTGGGTGCCACATTCTAACTAGTAATTCTTTATAAAAACTCTAAAATTTACGAGTAAAACTTAAGAATATACTAACTTTTGCTTACCTGTTTCGTCCCTATTCATTTCTGCTGTGTGATTATCCTTTTTTATTTTCTTTCCTCTCTCTCGGTCTCCTATCTATCTCTGTTTCTCTCTCTTTCCTTTTGCATCTTTCTATTTAAAATTTTTTTATATAGGATTCAACTTATCAACACGGTTGTATCATAAAGTATCACAACCCGTGTTGTACATAAAAATTCCACTAGTTGCTTCTACTTTTTATGTTTTTGCATTTTGTACATTGCAACACAATCCTATCGTGTGGCAGCATAACCTGTGTTAAGTAACACAACCAATTTTTTGACCATTTCTTTAATGAATTTCCATTTTTGCTATCTCATTATACTATCTATCATTTTTTATTGTAATTTTGTGTGATTATACATATGTATTCATATAAATTATACAATATGAAGATTATCTATTGTTTTCACATCTAATTTATTTTTTAGTTTTAGATCTATTTTATTAATTATAAGCTATTAGGATAAGGATTTGTTGAAAAAAAATGCTTAATGAATATCAACTACCAAAATCATTTTGAGGGGCAATGAACACGACAAACTATATGATCAATAAAGGTCACATAAGAAGAGATAAGGTAAAGACATCATATGAGCTTTGGAAAGGTAAAAAGCCTAACATATCTTATTTTAATCCCTTTGGTTGAAATGTTTATATAAATAATAATGGTAAAGATAATCTTACTAAATTTGATGAAAAATTGTATATTGGAACATTTCTTGGACTCTTTAAATGGTAAGGCTTATAGAGTGTATAATCATAGAACTAGGATGGTGAAGAAAGTATACTTTTTAAATTCGATGATTTAATTTCACTCCCAGGAAAGGTATTTACTTTTGATGATGTAGGAAATGATGAATAAGAAAATAAAGCTCAGGGATTCAAAAAATGCTTGATCAAGTGGAGCTAAAGAATGAAAAGTTTGAAGATAGAAAAATTAGTTAACCATCAAGTTCTACTACATGTACAAGAGTGAATGATCATCCCATGGTGCAAGTCATTGGTGATGTTGGAGATAGAGTAAGAGCTAGGAGGGAGTTAAATGAACACATGAGCAATTTGGAATTTATCTCTTTGATAGAGCCAAAGAATATAAAAGAAGCATTGGCTGATGAAAACTGGGCTATGGCAATGCAAGGAGAGTTAAATCAATACAAAAGAAATCATCTTTGGGAGTTAGTACCACCTTCAAATGATAACATCATAGAAGGAGTCAAGTAGGTGAAAAAAATTAAGCATGATGAGCATGGTGAACTGATGAAGAAGTCTAGATTGTTAGCATAACAATTATCCCAAGAAGAAGGACTTGATTATGTAGAAACAGTTACACTAGTAGCTATATTAAAAATAATAAGGTTGCTTTGTGTTTTTGCATCTCATAGAAAGATCAAGATTCATCAACTGGATGTGAAAGCTCATTCTTAAATGGTTACATTCAAGAAGAGGTTTATGTCAAGAAACCATCGACTTTGAGGACTAAGATCATTTAGATTATGTGTACAAGCTCAACAATGCCCTATACATTCTAAATTAAGCTCCAAGGGCATGATATTAGAGGTTAAGTAATTTTCTTACTCAAAATGATTATGTTAGATGCAAGGCGGATAATACTTTTCCATTAGAAAAGTAGGAAATCAAATGTTAGTATGCTAAATTTATGTTGATGATATTGTCTTTGGTGCTACTAATCCATCTTTGTGCAATAAGTTTAGTGAAATTATCTAAGGGGAGTTTAAGATGAGTATGATGGAAGAGTTAAAGTTCTTCCTTAGACTACAAATCATACAACTTGAAATAGGAATCTTCATCCACCAAAGCAAGTATACTAGAGCTTCTTAAGAATTTTAAAATGGAGGGAAGCAAATTTTCTAGGACTTCCATAGCTTTGAATCTCAAATTAGGAAAACATGAGGATGAAGAAGATGTAGACCAAAAATTATATAGAGATATGATTGGATCACTTTTGTATTTAACCAATTTTAGGCCCGATATTATGTTTTCTACATGTTTATGTGCCAGATTTCAATCTTGTCATAAGATATCTCACTTGGGGTACTTGCAAAAGAATTTTTAAATATCTTATTAAAACCATTGATCATGGTCTTTAGTATCCTCATTGTGATAATTTTAAATTAATGTATATAGTGATGTGGATCATAGTGGATGTAGAATGGATAGAAAATGTGTAAAATGAAAGAGAAGGGGGTTAAATCTTGTACTACTCAATTCATGGATTCTTTGCAGAATTTATATGAACACTTAGTAGAAAAAAGGTATGGAAGAAGGAATAACACAACAATTTATAGTGGTTTGATACAACCTTGCCTACATCCACTACCTTAGTACCTATACTAAGGATTTTCAAATTGTCAATATCAATTTTCCTTTATAAATCACTTTCTAGTTCAGTGACAACTCTTATACAATCTTCACTTTCTAGATCAGTGAGAACTCATAACCAAACTCACTATATCTAGTGATAAATCAACCAACAAACCTTGAAATTCTACATAAAAACATTGCTATACAAATTCTATGCAATGAGTCAATCTTAGCTCTAATTCTATACAATAATGACAAAGAGTATGAATCACTTATATGAAGCTTGAAGCTCAAAATAAATTTCTCAATCAAAGCTTACGAATGACTTTCTCTTGCTTCCTATGTTTAGTTCTTTTGCTTTCTAATATTGCCTTCTACTTTCCAACTCTATTTTTAGACGATTTATAGACTTCTCTTGAGTTTAGAGTTCTTATACTAATGAATGTATCCATTGTGGTTTAAATGTCCTTGCATTTAATATTGCGTTAGACTCATTAATGTACGTTTCAGTCTTCTCTAAAGTATGTTGTCTTTAATAATTTATGTTGCCTCTACATGCATGTACTTTACTTGCTCTCTATTTTGTATCATTTAGTCCATTTTGAGGCAGAATCATGATCAATAACGTGAATAATTTGCTTTAATATATGTAACGTACATTAGTGTTTATCCTAACATATGTTAGGCTAAAATTCTGTAAATATAGATTTTCTGGGTTTCCTCATGAATAACATACCTTAATCCTAACTTAAACATACATTATTGTCTTATTGTTTTTCATCTTTAGCCTATCAATCAATCTTTATTGCTTTTACAGGTTATTACATCATAAAAACTAAGTTAGAGGCTCAAATGTAGATCATTATTGATCCAATAAAAAGTATAAGTGGTACTTGTCATTTTTAGGTGCATCTTTAATTTTAAGGGCTCATAGCAAGTTAGCATTTCAATTTCCATGACTGGATTAGAATATGTAACCACAGGTAGTTCATATGAAAAAGTACTTTATATAAAACATATCCTTTTATATTATGGTATTCATGTTAAAAAATTTTTTTTATATATTATGATGATATTATTGCTATTAGTCTTAGAAAATATCCAATATTGCATAAGGACTAAGTATATATAGATAAGACATCGTTTCTTATACATCATTTCTTACGTGATCATTGTCTAAAGGTGATATTTGTTTGAGGTTTATACCCACAAATGGCCAATTGACTGATATATTTACCAAACCTCTTAAGGAAGATACTTTTAATGATATAAAAAATGAGAATTGATAAATATTACTTGATGTTCCATTGATTTATAATTTTTTCATATGCCTATATTTACACTAAAATCGTAAAGTGGTCAATTCGGTGCAAGCTTTAGTTGAGCAATGAAGTTACGTTAGGTAATAGAATAATTAGTTGTGCAAAAATTCCTATTGTAGTACTTATTAGTGGACTAACACCTTCCCCACTCAAGTAAAAATTTACATAAAAAAACCTCAGAGAAGTCTAGAACCATGTCTAGTTGAGTAATCCAGAAACTAGTTGACTAGAGTAAAATTTCCAGGTTACTAGTTGACCAAAAACTGTGATAGTCGAGTAAGCTAATTAATTCAGAACACTAGTCGACCAGTTCATATACCAGCCAACTAAGCCTAGCCATCCACAACGCATAGTTTATGGGACAAAAATCCCACCTCAACTAATCAACTGACAACTACACCATTCGAATGAAAATGAAACAATCATAAACCACAACTCAACCATCAGTCGATTAATTACCCCACTAGTAGACTAACAACAGAATAGACCCATTAAAACCCTCGACTACCCTCATTTTTCTGACACTTCATTTCATAAAGCCTCTACTACCACTTGACCAAATCTTCCTCAATTAACAGAAAATCAACAGCAATTCACCAAATCACCAATAAATCATCAAAACCATCATTTTAGAGTCTCATATCCACTACATTAACATTTAAAACACCCCTACACACTTCCAAATTTCTAAATTTCTTATGAAACCCCAACTTTTATTAAGTCAAAAATCCTCCTTCAATAAAAAAAACATATGAAGAAACCTCAACAGGAACCCACTTGAATGAGAGGTTCTTACTTTCAAGGAGATCCAAAAAGAGAGTAAGAATGAGTTCTTCCTCGTTTTCTCCATAATAGAGAAGCCCTCAAGAATAAGATGCTTAAGAATGCGATTATTGTATCTTCTATGAAATTTTATTGGCTAAATATAATGATATAATCCTTTCGAGAGTTATTTGAGGATTTTAGGGAGAAAGGCATATATGATGTTGTTGGTAATGAGATAATATTTATGAAGATCTTGTTAGACATTTTTATGCAAATATGCATGTTGTTATGAATATTAAGAATAATTTAGGGGTTGTGATTGTGACAAAAGTGAAGGGAATGGAATAACCCTTATGGAGGGTAATCTTTGTATTTGATTTGGAATAATAAGAGGTGGTGTTAGGCCAATATTCTCAAATGATGATAAGAGCATGGAGAAGAATAAGAATAAGGATGACTTTAGTAAAGAAGAAGAGCAAGAACAAGAATGGACTTTTAATCTTGTGGATGGTTATGCAAAGCTTAGAGGCTTGGAAGTTGTGAGAAGTGGCAACTTTCAAATCAAGTATAGATTGTTGCACTATACAATCAATCGAAACATTTTCCTTAAGAAAGCAAGCAACAATCACATAACTAATTTGGATGTGCAGATCATTTGGCACTTAGAGTCAGGTAGAGAGATTAACTTTGCTTACTTGATGTTGAAGATGATGAATAGGAAGTATCATCTCCTACATGTCGAATTGTACACTAAGTTCATCAAATAAAAAGCAATAGATTTCGGAGTTGACATAACTAAAATTCTGAAACAACACAAGATCTATCTTGAAGGTGAAAAATTTATTCCTCTTCCACATAATTAGAGAGTGAAGGGTGGATGTATGGACCAAGCTCCCACACCCTTAATCTATAACACCACAAATTAATTATCTTATTAATTTATGAAGATGAATATTTTAGTAATCTCACAATTTAATTATTTTAAAACTTTAATTGATTTATAAAGTCGAATATTTTAAAACTTTTTCTTCCAACATTATATTTTTAGTATTTATATTATTTATCGACTTTTTATTTGTTATTTATAATCAATTTTAATTCGAAATTGAATACAGCACGACCACTGATATAGCCTAGAACATGACCTATGTTAGTGCAACACACCAATAAGCATGACCACGTGTTAGACCAGCACGCCCCTGGTTCGCATACAACACGGCCATGTGTTAATTAAACATAGTTTATTTAAATCTTGTTGTATCTATAATTATACCTAAAGTAAACCTGAAAATCAACCAAACACAAATCCAAAGTCCATAACATAAAATAAAGATCAAACTGGTACCATAATCTGATAGTCAACATACAACGCATCCTAATACATAATTTGAACACATCTGTATCATCCTATCATATGTCATTAAAACATATCATGCACATATCATGTAAACATGTATGTGTGTGTGTGTGTATATATATATATATATATATATATATATATATTCATACCTACATACCAATAAAATCCCTGAAAATCATGAGAATTTTCTATTTTTTATATTCTTCATATATACGATAAAATATCATAAATTCAAATTCCATATTATGTATAATTAATAGTATAAATGTAATTACATGAGTTAGATTACTCACCTGATCTAACTGAAGTATTCGGAGATTCCTAAGCTTCGGCTTTTGTCCTGTCATCTAGTCTGTTGTCTTATAAAATTGGTAACATCATACATAACTATATTCATAATTCATATCATGCTTTTAATATGTATGCGTATGAATTTTTTTTTCCTATTTTCTATTTCCAAAATATCCTCATAACTTTTTCTCTTACCATTTCGAATTTTTTAAAAGAGAAATCAGAATTTATAAACTCACTTACCCATCTTTAATGCTGAACCTTTCCTGCCAATATCTTTGTCTCTTCTCTTTGCTTATTTAGGATTATAATTTATGGAAGAATGAAAATGGAAGCCTATGGATGATTGTGTAGGTTTTTCTTTGTAAGTTTTACGTTTGGAATGACCAAATGAAGAGCTGTTTGCTTATATTTCTTTAACTTTTGCCAGCAGTTGCTTCATTTTTCAAGGTTTTTGATTTTTTGATAGATTGACACAGTTGTGTTAATTTCACACAACCCATGCTAATCCACATGACCGTTATGGTAAACAGCATAGTCACCATGCCCATCCTTTTCCAACAACACATTCGTGCTCATACTTGAACGCAGTCATGCTCATACTTTTCTAGAAGCACGACAATCGTGTTAAGCAATATGCCTACCGTATTCAACTCCTAAATTCAACCTGTGAAATTCCAACTCTATTTCATATATACATTCACATAAATTCTTAATCTAACACATTTTTAAACTTGACACATTTAATTTATTGTTAATTTCATATCTATTCCTTTAATGATAAGTTATTAGGATAGGGATATGATAATTTTTTCCCTTGAAGAATTTTGACCTTAAAATTCTTTTATGTATAATGATACTAATTTCAATATTCTATATATAATGTCTATGTATAATGAAAATAACTAAAATTTAAACTTATTAGTGAATAGGTGCAGATAGTCTTTTCTCATCCTGTCCTCTGTCTCTCATGTTGCCTCTTTTATAACTTGATTCTTTCATAGAATTTTAACCATGGGAATCTGTTTGTTTTTCAATTGTTTGATCCTATGATTTACTATGTGTACTGATTCTTCTACATAAGTTAGGTTTTTTAAAATTTGTATATCTGACTCTAGAATAACATGTGTAGGATCAGATTTGTATCTCTTGAGCATAATTACATAAAATACATCGTGAATCTGAGACAACTTTTCAGGTAATGGCAGTCAATATGATAGAGGAAAAATCTGCTCAATAATCTTATATGGTCCAATGTACCTTGGACTTAGTTTTTCTTTATTTTTGAATCTCATTATTCCTTTACAGGGTGAGACTTCAGAAAGACCATTTCACTAACTCGATATTCCATTTTTCTCTTATGTTGATCATAGTAACTTTTTTGTCTGTGCTATGTAGCTTTCAACTTACTTTTGATTGGTTCTAGTTTTTGTGGATTCTTGTACAAGCTCAGGCCCTTTGAAAAAATTTTCCCCTTATCTATCCCAATGTATTGGACTTTTGCACTTTCTTTTATATAAGGCTTCATATGATGGCATATCTATGTTGTTGTGATATTGATAATTATATACAAATTTAATCAAAGGTATGTACCTATCCCATGAACCCTGAAATTCCAATTCATAAGATCACATCATTTATTCTAGCGTCCATATAGTTCTTTCAGTATATCCATCTATATAAGGATGGAAAGCATTGCTAAACCCCAATGCACCATTGCCAAAATCTTGAGGTAAACCTCAGATTTCTTTATGATATTATGGATATAGGAATTCCATGTAGTCTTACTATCTCCTGGATATACAACTTAGCTAGTTATTCTAGGGATATTCCTATTTAATAGGTAATAAATGTACAGAATTGGTTAATCCATGAGCAATCACCCATGTTGCA
>CANYCX011734146.1:0-24024 GCA_948193385.1 Breynia disticha f. nivosa | reverse complement strand
CTACTTTATCTATTTAATTGTTTTACAAGCATTCCAAATCAACTATTTAATTTATTTTTTTGTATATTTGTAGAATAATTGTTCTTGTGGTTAATTAATAGTTGATGAATAATAAGTAATGTGAAATCAATTGTTAGTTTTAAAATTAAATATTTAGTTAGGATCTACTCTTGATTTATATATTTGAGGTTTACAAACAAGATTTCATATATGATTATTAAAAATTTTTTCGAACGATCTATACAATTGGCTTTTCGTAAACACAAAAATACTTTGATTTCCCAAATTTTTTTAAGCGGTATGTAAAGTTTATACAAAACAAATATTTACAAATGTTATAAAACACAAAAGAATTAGCATATATCAAGTTATAAGTTTATAATAAGGTTAAATTAATAAAATATTTTTTATTTATTAATTTACAAATATATCTCACTGTTAACATATACAAAGTGGATATAATATTTACATAAAATTCATATTCAATTTAAATTATAAAAAATTGATAAAAAATTAATCTTTACAAATCAATAAATAATATAAGAATTCAACATATATCAAGTTAGAAGTTTGTATTAAGTTTAAATGCTTAAAAAAAGATATAAATTCGTGTATAAAATTATTTATAAATATATAAGTTTTACGTAAGTTCATATGAAGTTTATATTATAGTTAAAACAACAACAAAAAAACTACACCGTATGAATTGTAATAAATAAAAGAAAAACCGTATGAAGTGTAATAAAAAAATAAAAAAGTACTATTTGTAAAAACTTTAAAAAATTAAAATTTTTGTAATAAAAATAGAAAAAGTGGTGTGGAGTGTAATTAACCATAAATTTTATGTATAGATTTAAAAATTTTTACGTAGAAATTTATATTTATTTATTTATGAATTTAGATTTAATAAGACATTTAACTTAATATATATATTATATATTTTATATATTTTGTAAAGATTAACTTTTATATAAATTTTTGTATAATTTTAAATAAAATATCAATTTTATGTAAATTTTATATTAACTTTATATATTCCAAAAACTGAAATATATTTATAATGTAATAAATACAAGTATATAAAATTTTAAACAGTTACTTGTTTACAAATAAATAATAGAAACAAAGTATATAAAAAATATTTTAAAATGGATAATATGCTTTTATTCAAACTTGAAAGAAATACAATATATACAACAAATATATATAAATCTAATTAATTAACACATAATTAATTAAAGCATTAAATAAAACGAACGGAAATGTCAAACCTGGAATTCCGTTCAATGCAGCGGAAGAAGAGCGATACCTTGTTGAGGATGCGCTCGTATCCACAGGCGCAGATGCTTCAAAATACGGGCAATGTTTCGCACCCGATCCTACACGGGAATCCGATCACCGGGAGAGAACCACCAAGTTGGTTACTTTTGTGTAAAAGAGTGCTCTCAATTCTCTTTCTATGGTATGTGGAAGAATGAGGGGGAAGGTTATTTATAGAAGTGGAGGTACCTATCGGTGAATAGGTATTCTTCCACGCACAATTACACTGTAGTCCCTAAACTAAAAGTGTTTCTAATTTAATCATTCAACCAAATAAATCATAATTAAGTCCCTTAACTTAATTATATTTATTCGACGACCCAAACGTAATGGGCGGAATAAATTATCCTTTCAAAACTATATCACCAAGTTAATGTGTATTAAAATGTGAGGATATACAATTCCAAATTAATTATGCTTTATTTTTAAGAGTTCTCATGAGTAATTCGTATTTGCTTCTATATGTTCCAATTATTTGAACTGGGGGTATAGATTCTCAATTTTTTTACATTTTGTTTGATGTTGTGAGATGTACAAATGATCATATTTTTTATTTAGTTGCATACATTGAAAAAATGATTTTCATAGCTATTGATGAGGAGCTATTTTTATAATATTTTCAGAGCATGATAATCGACAAAACCAACTATTTTGTTTTAGTTCTGACAATAAAAGCGCCAATGATGTATGATCGTTATTAGTAATAAATCATATATCAATTTATTTAGAATATTAAATTATATTAAACTAACCACTTTTGACTCGTATATTTTATATGTATGTCGAAAAAATTAATTTAAATGTCGTTAGTTTATAATATAAGATGGGAGTAAAGTGTAGTTGCTTGTAAGTGCAAGTTTAAAGCAAGAAAAGGCTGAAGGAAAGATGGTATATGAAAAGGGAGGGTGAGGAGACTCATCTGCATTAGTGGAGATTCTTCTTTTCTAATGTTGCTTTCATAAAATGCGCATCAACATAAGCCATGACTTGAGAGAGTCACATAAGAAGAACAACTCAACACACTCATCTCTGCATTAGTGGAGATTGCATTTTCTCAAATCGTTGAACGATCTCATTTAAAGCACATCAAACACATGGATTTTATCTTAAATTAATCTAATTTCCACAGTGTTTCACCGTCAATACAAAATGACTCTTAAGTAGAGCTGTCAATTTGTGTTATCGTATATAAAAACATAATTCGTATCATTCATATCATGTCATAAACACACTAACGAATCGTGTTATCGTACTAAAAATTGATAGCTCTACTCTCAAGTTCACCTTGTATGCGTTATCAGCACATTAAAAACAGCATATGCACTTAGATGCAGATTGAAAAAGAGAAATTCAGAGGAACAAGTTCATTTGTTTTGGATTCCAAATAAAACAATATAGACACTCACAAATTGTATTGATAACTATAACAAATTATCAAGAGCCTATCTCCTCCTAAGTAGAAATTCGAGACTACTAATCTCCTAAGACAAATTGTGCAAAACCGAGTATTGATGCCTTCCTCTAATCCTTTATATAATATAACTACTTAGACACCTCAATTTATCAAGAATATTCTTCCACTAAAACATTTACTAACAACTACGCTAATAAATAATTTCTTTTAGTTTGCAAATGTCAATCTTGGGTCAGGTCAACAAAAATTAGCACCGAGAATACATTGCCATCTCCATTGTCCTACTTAAGAAACACTTCAAAACAGTAAGTAAAATGGAGGAGTTTTTGAACAACTCTTGGTACACTTACTCTAGTCTTCACTGTGCCAATGGTGGCAGTGGAGGTAGCATCAACATATGTCACATTTATCGTAGGGCTCCCATTCCCATTTGTGGCTGTGGAGGCCTGACAAGGGCTTGAGCTGCCTGACGTGGGATATTAGAAGGTGGTGGCCTGAACTGAACAGGAGGTGGAAGCACGACTGGTGGTGGCAATGCATGGCCCTGTGGCTGACCTGTCCATGTTGATTGTACTGGTACCTGCACTGGTGGGAATGCTTCATTTGGATGAGGTGGAGGACGGATTGCAAGAATTGCACCATCTCCATTAGCATAGGGCCATTGAGGCACTGGTGTGCCCGTGGTACCATTGGCATGAGGAACTGGAGGTCCAGTAGCAAACAGAGTGCGGGACACTTCTATACTAACAAAATTTTTAAACCAATATCACAAGAATTTCCAGTTCCACAAACTAGAAACTAAGTAAAATATTCAAATAGCAAACTAAAGTCTTTGACTAATTTTAGTTCCATTCACAAATGCAACATAATTTTACGCATGCAAGCACAAGCACGCACACCAAACCCTGGCTGCCTACCATCTAGTGTCAGGTAATAGTGAAGCAATTAAAAATGATTTTACAATCAACAGACCACAGACCTCTTAAAAATATAAAAAAATTCAATCCCTGGTCTTGCAAACTAGAGATTTTGTAAGTAAGGCCAGAAGAACATTCAAGTGGCTATCTAAAACATTGTACTGACTTTAGTTCCACTCACACAAACAACAGAATTTTATGTATGCAAGGGTCACACAAAACCCCAACTGCCGATAATCTAACATAAGAAAATTTAATTTGGCAATTAATGCCAGTAAACAGAGTCTCTAAGAACATGACTCCTAGTTTAACTCGCCCATGAATACCCTCTACAGTAATCCTATCAGACTTCAGCCTTCAGGTTGCTTTCCAGCCATTTAACTAATCAATCTCCAAAATGAAAATCTTGGAAACCATCTGCAACCAAGTTGTTTTAGCATGTGCACAATCTCTAAGAACATGACTCCAAAGACCAAAAAGAGCAGCAACAACTCAAGGGACTGGTAGTGACGCACCTGTAAAATCTCTTTGCTTTAGTCGAGCAAGGCACTAAAAAGGACAAACCATATGAATGTTCATATTCCTTGAGGTCCCTTAAATTCCAAGCTAGCTCACCCCCACTTGTTACTTTATTGATTCCAGCCCTCTTGTGGTAGCAATTCATATGCAGACTCACCACAACAGAGTTGTTGCAAAGGCAGTCATGCTTCATGCTGTTGAGCAATGAGCGCCATAAGACACTTCAATACAAGAAACTGGTTGTCAATGTCATTTTCTGGACATCTTCACCATCATCTTTGTTTTACTGACCACAAAATATCTACAAGAGCAGTTGAGAGCAATGCAAAGCAATTGAGAGCTAGTCCTGTACAAAAAATATCTAGAGCACAATTGACCTAGCACCAACCTTCAAGACTTTGGCTCTCTGTACAAAATTATGTCCTTGCTTCAAATGAGGTGAGAAAAAGTAATTCAGCTTCAGAAATTGGTCCAGGCTAAACATACAATAATATGGCAACAAATAACAGTCTTTCAGGCAACGAGATCAACTTCATCACGATCAGGAGGAACCACGTCTAATCTCATCATGCTCCGATACTGATCTGGAACAGGTGCACCAGCTTGGACACATAACTCGACCACAGCTGGTGCCTTGCCATAATACCTTTTCAGTTTGTTGTTAAGAGGTGGACCATTCGGATCTCGCACATGCCAGACAAAATTGAAACCCACAAGATCATTTAACGTTGCTTCTTGCCATGCATGCTGACCATCACGAGATTGGTGTTTTGTTGCCTTGCACATTCTAACTTTATGTCCCTTGGGGCCGACCTGAATTTCTGGACAGTAGCCACATGTTAAGACACTATACTTGTCCATTAGTTGGCTTGCTCCTGCTGTCATTTTAAACCATGAATCCATCGTCATAATACCCAATTCCCTTAAATCAGTTGGCACTTTGTTCAAGCAATCAGTATTTTCCTCCAACTTCAATTTATTCATTGATTCATCAGATTCAGTCCTCAAATCAGATACATGAGATTCATTATTACTTGAATGTAATATCATGCTCATTTCTTCATTACCTGTCAATTGCTCAAAATCAACTATTCTTCCTTCAATAGAATATACTGGTCTTGTCCTCCTCCTTGTGGGATGCTTTTCAAGGTCTACCCCAGCTTGTATACAAAGCTCCACAATGCCAGGAATTCGAGGAACTCTATGCCTTTCGTCATGTCCAACTCTAGGCTTCCCAACTCGATCGTATAGATGGAACGATTTGGGGAAAATTACCACATCATGTACTCCTCCTTTCCTCCAAACATGAGTAGCACTCCGAGAACCACTACCAGGACTGATACATGTTCGAATTTCATGACCTACATGACCTATATGAACCTCAGTGCAGAATCTGAGTAGAAGAAAATTCATTAGATCAAGCAGATCACAAAGTGAAGAAGAACATTCTGGAATCTATCTGAAATCACTTCTTTACAGTTGTCTCATTTAACAAGAACTGAAGTTAGAAAATGTAACAAGATCACATCCCCAGTTTTGAAGGTGACAAAGTAATTCAATTTTCCTACCTGCAGCATTGAACAGGAATAGCTTTAACAAGCTTAGCAAGGCCAGACAGAAGTGATGCATAAGCTTGGTAAACCTGGTGGGCAACACTGATGAGTTCAGGGACCAATAACCCATTTTCAGGGGGGTGCTCAAGAATTCTACAAGGATGAGCTTTTCTAATTTCTCTCTCCTGCTTTGCCCTTTGAATCAATTCCTTCATTGGTGTGGGATATGGTTTCCTCTCAGACTTGTCTCTGCGAGGTTTTGGTATGTCTGAATATAACGAATCACTAATTTCAGCCGGTAGGTTCAATGATATTTCTGATGACGAAAGCATACTCTGGTTCAGCTGCCAAGGAATTGTTTTCACATGAAGAAACTTTGAAATTGCTAGTCTCTGCATTTCTTTTGCAAAAGGATAATCTGTTCTGACAATGCAAGTTAAACAAATTATAACATAACTTGATTACTATAGAGGAGTACATAGAAGAATAAAAAATGATGGAAAGCTTCTCCCCACAAAAAATAATTCTCACTTAAAAAAGTATTATTACTAAAGAACTTTATGCGAGCAATAAAAAAAACAAACTAGCTACATTCACCAACTGCCAATAGCACAGGACACAATTTCAGAAAGAGAGAGGAGCAAAAGTGGGTTCAAATTTGAAAATTAAGACTGTATTAACTACAAGAAGCACAAAATATCAGGACTTGTCAATTACTCAATGCATATGAAACCTTTAAAGAAAATACTCCCAACATGTTTTACACTGCACAGAGAAAAGGACAGATACAATTTTCAGCTTTCCAGAAGGATTAAGCAACATTTAGTTTCCATTCGGAAATGATAAACCCCTTACAAGACTTATCTCAACAAGATATTCTTAATGCACATCCATCTCAATATCACGCATTTGTAATTACAATTGCGACACACAAAAACCTCTACACCATGTTTCATTCTTTCAATTGTATTTTCCAAAAAATAATAAGAGTAGTTATGCAAATCCAATCAATGAATGAAGCAAGCAAAGCAAACTGTCTTTAAAAAAACTACAGAAAATAAGCAAACCGTCTACAGAAATTAAGTCTTTACAAGTTTCACACCAATGCATTATCGTATTGCAGTATATTATTAGATCCGAAACAATTGTACGTACTCTAAATAGAAAGAACCACAGAAAATAAGCATACAGCCTGCAGTTGAAAGGTAACTCATACCTTTAGTCATTTCATCACGAAAGGATTCCACAATAACAAAAAGACGAAAAGTTGAATTACGATCATGGACAAGTTGAAAGGAAAAATATGTCTCTAGCATATACTTGTGAACTTGAATCAGGGTTACAGGGTCAACGATACAAACTTTGAGATGAAGAAGTAATTTTGAGAATACCAAGTTCCTATATAACATATATTGAAACCATCTATACAATTTATACGGCAAAACCACAAAGCTTCACACTAACAGAAAACGACGACCTTATCACTTATTATCGGCTACATGGTCTTTGTTTTTTCTGATCAACGCAAATATATTTCGAAGTTCAGACGAAGTCTCTCAAAAACTCAGATTCCTGAATTAAACGCAAATACATTTCGGCCATAAATCAAACAAAACGCAATCCATCAAGCCCAAAACTCAGATTCATGAGAAATGCCCAAAAACTCAGGTTCACTGAAGCCAAAAATCATAATATCATAATTTAGATGAAAATCAATTCTCCTACTCTATCATGATATTTTTTTTAGTCACTCACCTCAAGAAACAACAATCTCAGAACTGTGTGATGAACAATCGAAGCCAAGAGGTGACGGTGGAGTAGTGAGGAGTGAGGAGACAGAAGAGAGCAAGCTGCCGAGAGGAGTGAGTGACGTTGAATTACTGGATTAGGGATTTGTGAGGAGTGAGAGGGCCTCACTGGAGGGAGAGTGTGGAGAGGCAATGAAATGAATACAATAAACAAGCAATGGAAGGAAAGAAAGCAAGCAATTTCTAAAATGACGACAGTAACGAGGTGGTGTACGTTGATGACCTCGCGTTGAAGTTGATTGAGAAAGAAGGAAGTGAAACGACTTTGTTTTGGCTCCCCAAATTGGTTTTTACTCGATTTCGGTGTTGCTTGTTAAGGGTGAAACGACGCAGTTTAACTCAAAATAAGTTGGCGCCAAGTGTTTCTTCGCTTCAACTCTATCGTTCCCCAAAAAACCCTAAAAACCTCTCTCTCATGTTATTACATTTAATAGATAGTAAGCATGAATCTCACAAAGCATCATATCTCCAACACAATGTCTCTATCCTCCGCACTCAGATTCTCCTCTTCTTTTCTCCATCTCACCAGGCCCCACACCCTCCGTTTCCTCTCCACTTCCCGGAAAATCCCTCCAATACACTCTCGCCGTAAAATTGATTCAGAAACAAATGGCAGTGTTGTTGTTGCGGAGGATTCTGATAGAGGCATCGTCTTGCAGCAGCTTCCTGAGGAAGCTACTCATTCTTACATGACATATGCTATGTCTGTTATGCTTGGCCGCGCTTTGCCTGATATTCGGGATGGGTTGAAACCGGTTCATAGGAGGATATTGTGAGGGATTCTCTTAAATTTTGGTTTTGGAACGTTTATGCTATGGGTTCGTTGAGGTGTATTGCATGTATGTGTAGGTTTTCGATGCACGAGTTGGGGCTTTCGTCGAAGAAGCCGTTTAAGAAATGTGCTAGAGTTGTGGGTGAGGTGAGTGGCATTGCTCTATGTGTTTGTGTTTGTCTGGTTGGTTAGATTCAGGTTATATTATTTGGTTGAATGCAGGTTTTAGGTAAGTATCATCCTCACGGAGATTCTGCAGTTTATGATGCCTTAGTTCGAATGGCTCAGGTTAATTCATTTCCTCGCTCTGCTTTTACCATCTTCTTTGCTCATTAGCAATCATTCTCCCATATTCGACA
This sequence comes from Breynia disticha f. nivosa, assembly GCA_948193385.1. Lineage (NCBI taxonomy): Eukaryota > Viridiplantae > Streptophyta > Magnoliopsida > Malpighiales > Phyllanthaceae > Breynia > Breynia disticha. The sequence goes on along the minus strand of CANYCX011734146.1, from coordinate 15,362 downwards.
TTTCACTGGCTGTTCTCTAACCTCTGTGACTACTCATATTTATTTCAATTCTTCTTGCCGTTCCCACTACATTTCTACTCTAATTTAAGCAAAATGCTATAATTTCATTTTTCTTCCAATAAGATGAGAAATTTTATGTTGATTTTTCGTTCAGGATTTCTCGTTACGATGCCCTCTAATCCAAGGACATGGTAATTTTGGTTCTATTGATTCTGATCCTCCTGCAGCCATGCGATATACCGAGTGCAGACTACAAGTATGTTGGAGCTTATTGTTCTGCCTTGATATGCATGCTTCCCTTGTAGCTGTCTCAATCTAATGTTGTAAAAAGCAATGATGGTTACTTAATCCTTGCTTGTGTAGTTTATTTGGCACGTAATAATCTCAGTCTTTGGACTAAACTTCAGTATTAATTCCGGAGATTTTCTGCTTAGGCTATATTTTAAGTTATACTATGAAGGAAGTTTTGGTTAATTCTTGATACTTGATAACATTGCCAGATAGTGTCATAAATAATGTCCAAGTGATATGCTACTGCACTCATGTCCTAAGACATTAGTAGGATACATTGTTTTCATGGGAACTATCTTGTTTGATTTTCTGTCTTATCGATAATCATTCCAACCGTTTCACATTCTATATTTCTATGAACTGTGTTGAAGATCATGGGAGTGGTGTTTTCACCAATGTGTCAATTTTTTTTACTCAAGTGGCTCTAAAACATTCACTTTTTCTTTCCAAATGTCGGCTACGAGGCTTCTTGTTCTTCTTTATGTTGTCGAAAATCACCCTGAGTCGTGACAGTCACTGTCCTAAGGGAATTTATTTCCCCCAGGATAAAACAGGTCTTCTCAGTTATATTTTGAGGAGTAGGAATCAACAGGAATTTGTAATATTGAAAGAACCAGAGAAAACAGAGAATATTTTGGTGGTGTATCTAACTGTGTTAGTTTTTATGAGAAATGAACGTTTAGATATAACGTAGGGTGGATCAGAAAAATAGGGAAAATAGGTGAGATAAATAGGGGTATGGTTGTAGAATAGGTTAATAAAAAATCATAAGGTTTTTCTTTTACAGATAAAAAATATCTAACATAAGATAAATGATTTTTGCAATACTTGATAAAGGATAATTCCAACACTTTACAGTATTTAACTGCCTTTTTAATCCTCATTATGTTGGTGCGCCTGAATTTGCGAATAAACTAATAATTGTTAAGACTTAATTTTTGCAGCCTCTAGCAGAAGCAGTTTTGCTTGCTGATCTGGAACTCGATACTGTAAGTTCTTTATTGTATCCTCTATATGTGTTTTCATTTTTTAAGTTTACAAATGAATGTTTTGGTCATTATTTATATTCTTTTGCAGGTTGATTATCTTCCTAATTTTGACAACTCTCAGAAGGAACCTTCACTTTTACCTGCTCAACTACCAACTTTACTGTTAAATGGTTCTTCTGGGATTGCGGTAATTCAGGACTTTTATTTTATTTCCTCAAACTGTTGTTGTACAGTTAGTTCTGTTGTTGACGAGTCCGGTGTTGGTTCTCTTGTAGTGGTTTAAGCTTTTTTTTAATCTAGAATTTTGATATTACTTAATCGTTTATTAGGTTGGCATTGCAACGAATATTCCTCCACATAATCTTGGAGAGTTGGTTGATGTGTTATGTGCTTTAATACACAATCCAGAAGCCACTGTAAGTCCAAAAATATGATTCTTGCAAATACAAATATAGTCTAAATGAATTTTTTTTTAATTTCCTGATCTGTCTATCCTTTCTCAAAAAAAAAAAAAAAACTGTGGCCTGTTTTGACAGTTGCAAGAGTTGTTAGAATACATGCCTGGACCAGATTTTCCGACTGGAGGACTACTTATGGGAAATCATGGGTGAGTGGTTCATATTGGTACAGTGATCTAGGTTCGATTATTGTTGCTCATGAGTTTTGTATAAATTGATCACAACTGAGGAATTGGGGGGTTAATATAGTTGCTCCCATAAATTGTTTTTTCTTGGGTGCAAAAGGCATCAAATCAAATAACATGCTTAAAACATTTCATTCATAATTGTTTATGGGTTTTGGAATTTGTATTTGTTAAAGGATATTGGAGGCATATCGAACTGGACGGGGAAGCGTTGTAGTAAGAGCTAAAACTGAAATTGAATTGCTGGACACAAAATCAAAGCGGACAGCAATTATTATAAAAGAGGTGACTGCTGATTTGTTCATGTCACTTATTTCTTTTAACCATGTTGTCTCCCTATATCTTGTGAGGATTCTTTTTTCAATGACCATATATTCTGTTTATGACAACAAATTTTTTGAAGCAGATTCCTTATCAAACAAACAAAGCATCACTAGTGGAAAAGATTGCTGATTTGGTGGAGAATAAGGTATCTTTGATCCTGTTTAACATATGTTTCTGAAAGCAATCTCTTAAGTGGTTACTGTCAAATGCATCTTCTACAGATTACTTGAATGTGATATAATTAGTCTTTGTTTAGCTTTAAAAAAGTTGAGCATATGTGTGAAACTAACTCGTTGTCCATGAAAATAGTTGGGTCTGATTTGTATCTATTTTCTCTCCTCTTTTGTGCAGACTTTAGATGGTATTAGCGATATAAGGGATGAAAGTGATCGTTCTGGAATGCGGGTAGTTATAGAGGTACTATGGACACCTATGCTAGTTTACTGTGTTATAAATATGTGAATGTGATCACAAGAGGTTTTTATGATATGCAGATGTCGTTCTTTTCAAAATTTAGTTGCTGTAGTTACACATTTTGAGTGATGGCTATTTTACTCCTTTACAGTTGAAAAGGGGTGCAAATCCATCTATTGTTCTGAACAATCTTTATAGGCTTACTCCACTCCAGTCTGGTTTTAGCTGCAATATGGTTGGGTGAGTATTTTGAGTAATCTTTTATTCATGACAACTAGGACTTGCAATTATATGTTTATTAACAATAACGCAAAGCTACTTATCAGTTGCTGACAACTTCTAAGTTTTACTTGTTTCCCTTGGAATTATACATATTTCTTTTGGTTGTTTTAAGCTATTTCACTTGATTTAACATTGTATACGTAGTGTGCTTTTGGTTTGGCATGTGGATATGTATACCATGGTTACGTGCTCCTTTGTATTACAGTATTCTAAATGGACAACCTAAACAAATGGGATTGAAAGAATTGCTTCAGGTGACAAATTACACATTATTTTACTATATATGACTATTCTGTTTAGTTATTCTATGAATTATATGAACATAGAATGTGACTTGATTTAATCTTTTTCTCTATTCTTTGCATTGTCAGACATTCTTAGATTTTAGATGCTCTGTTGTTGAGCGTCGTGCCAGGTATAAACTTTCTCATGCACAAGACAGAAGACATATCGTTGAGGTATTTTAAGGTTACCAGTTACTTGTGGTAGTTTTGTTTTTTCCTTGCAACCAATGATTCTAAGAACTAAAATATCTCTAATGGTGTGTTAACATATGGCTTGGTAATATTCTCAATGGTAATACTGGTCCCTACTTTATGATAATGCTTCGTAGCTGTTCTTGTACTTGTAGGGTATTGTGGTTGCGTTGGACAATTTGCAAGGAGTAATTCATACAATTCAGGAAGCTTCAAACATTGCTGCTGCAGCTACTAGTCTACAAAATGGTATACTTGAATTTACTTATGTTTTTCTTATTTCCATTACCTTAGTGGTTATTATTTCTTTTGCGTTTTAGTTATTCGTCAAATTGCTGTTCCGTTTTTTCATATACTTCCGAGTCCATTGCTTCGATGACTATTTCATTACTTTAAATTTGTGATTTGGGCCCTCTTTCCATGTTTTTGCTTGAGTGCATTGCCTCAGTAGTGTCCTGGTAAAGGTAAAATAGGCCCCACATGTTTTTTTTAATTTAGAATTTAATCTCATGGTATAAATTTGGCAATATGATAGTGGGAAATTGGATCACGGTTCTGTGGAACATGGTTTGTGGCATAATTTGTCTGTGACCATTTATTTCTTGTGTACTTGCTTCTTTGGATGCTGTCCAGGTATGGAATAGGAGTCGAAGTGCCCCTGGTTCTTTTAAATATTTATTTATAAGATTGCATATGAATTTTTTTTTTTCTGAAGAGTGTTAGTCATCTAATGTTGTTTTTCCTTTTAGTTTTAGAATTTTCTAATTTTGATGAAGAAAGAAATGATCTAGCAATTCATTTTGATAACAGGATTAATGATCGTCATGGTGTTTGCATTAAACCAAAGAAATTTTCATTTCAAGATGTGTATACTAGCTGTTATATGTAGCATAGCATTTTTTATGATAAATACCGTTACATTTTCTATCTTACAGTCATAAGCCATATATAAATTGATTTATGTTTTTCTCGCTGTTCGATACAGCATTCAGTCTTTCTGAAAAGCAAGCAGACGCTATATTGGATATCAGTCTGAGGAGAATCAATCAACTTGAGGTGTGGCATACGTTTTACATTTTTTCCTTATCCTTCCATTTTAATATTCACAAATTTGATTATGAATGTTATTTCAGAGAAAGAAATTTGTTGATGAAAGTAAATCATTAACGGAACAAATTGCGAAATTAGAGGAGCTATTGTCAAGCAGGGAAAACGTATTACAGGTAAAATATCCTATTGATATTTGTGTTCTCCATTCCTTTACACTTTATCTATGGACTAGGAGTCTGAAATATTTTAGATGTTGTAGCTGCATCCATCTGTTCAATTTCTAACTCATTTGATTTTACTTGGTGGCTCTATGTGAAATTTCTTTCATTCAAATTTCACTAAATTTTTTTCATTTCTTGAAGTTTTATGCTTTTAATTTATATTCTTCTGTTGTAGCAAATCATGTTGTACAAGTCTTTTGGAGTTGACTTTAAAGTAGTTCTATCCTTTTGTTGTTTTAGTTTTTATGTGAATATGGTTACTTTTTAATTTTGTTGTTTATCCCCACTTCATGTTTGTTTCTTTTTGCAGCAGTTTACAGGCCATTTTAATGTAAATGTTTCATCTATTTCATTTCTTGCCGCATTAGACCTATTGGTTTCTTGATGGGCATGTTTGGTAATTAGTTGTGTAGTTGTCTATATGCAACCTTATGTCTGTTTATTGGATTGGTTATCTTCATATATTGCACAATTGTTTTCTTGTGAAACCCTTCCCTTTTGGCCTGATTTACTTTTTCTTTTTAATTCCAATTTCTTGGAACTGCTAATTTGAAATTAATTACCTGGGCAGGAAACAATTTGAATGTTACCATATGAAAGAAATAGAATTGTGCAAAATGTTTCCTTTCCTTGAGCTGTATTCATCCCTTATATTGATGAAAGCTATCATCATCCTTAAAATCATTTAACACTATTTTCTGATAGCAGTTCGAATCATTTTCAATTTCCATTCTTGTTCTGCCTATAGTTGATAGAACATGAAGTAACTGAGCTGAAGAATAAGTTTCACACACCAAGACGTTCAATGTTGGACGATTCTGATCGTGGGCAAGTTGAAGATATTGATGTTATTCCAAATGACGAAATGCTACTGGTATTTAATTGACTATATGCATATCGATTAGCAAATTTGTATGTAATATGTTTTTTTTGAGTTTCTTGTAGTCAAAATTGCTTTTAATTTTTCCCTGTATTCGGAAACTCAGGCAATTAGTGAAAAGGGATATGTTAAGCGGATGAGGCCTGACACTTTTAATCTCCAACATCGAGGGACAATTGGTAAATCTGTTGGTAAACTGAGAGTCAATGACACAATGTCTGACTTTATTGTTTGCCGTGCACATGATCATGTGCTATATTTCAGGTGCTTTGGATTTTCTCTGTCCATATTCTTGTGCTTATCTCTCCTGGCATGTATTATATTTAAGAACTTCTTTCATGCTGTTCAGTTCCCTATTGTTTGTTGTACACATAAGTTTTTTAACTAGGTATTTTTTCATGACTATTGATTTGACACTAGATATATACTTCTAGGTTTGTTTTCTTGTGCCATAAAGAAATCACTCTAAATTTCTCACTAAGGCTCTTTACTTCCTTTTTGTTAACTAGATTTGTTCATATCATTTGGTCATGGCATAACTCGTATATTCATGTACAGCGATCGGGGAATAGTCTACTCAGCTCGTGCTTACAAAATTCCTGAATGCTCCAGAACTGCTGCTGGAACACCACTGGTTCAGGTATTCAGTACTCCTACCTCTTGTTTACTTGATTATTTTCTTGTTGAAGTGACCAATATGTGGTTATCATATTCTTGAACAGATCCTATCTTTATCTGAAGGCGAGAGAATAACTTCGGTTATTCCTGTGAATGAATTCACTGAAGATCTGTATCTGCTAATGCTTACAGTCAATGGATACATCAAGAAAGTATCTTTGAATGTTTTCTCTTCCATTCGGTCAACTGGAATTATCGCAATTCAATTGGTTTGTTTTCCACTTCTCTGATCTATTATGAGGAATTCACCTAATCCATCAGCTATAACCACAACTAGTTGGGAATGCATTTCTTTTTACCTATATGCTTGTGAAATGAATTCTTAGCTCAAGTCAAATTGCCAGGTTCCTGGTGATGAGCTAAAATGGGTCCGCTGTTGCACAAATAGTGATCTTGTGGCTATGGCTTCACAAAATGGAATGGTCATCCTAAGTTCCTGTGAGAATGTAAGTTCTACTACTCTTTTGTTCCATGTTTCTTACTGCTGTTAAACATAGTGCAATCTGCTTATAATTTCTGTTATTCTGTTGTTTTCTTTCTTTTGCACACAACTTAAGAAAGACACTAGAGTAAATTCAGTAAGAGTTTGGAACAATTGTTTTAGGTAATTGGTGTAAAGGAATGACTTAATTGATGCTATTTTGTTATTACTGATGTCTGTTGTTATTGATGTGACTTTTTGTCCATTAAATTTATACTGGCACTTAAAATGTTTCAGGTTGATGTTTTCTAGAAATTAAGAATTTTGCATTCAGCTCATCAATTGTATTTTGTGAATTTCTGAATGAATAGCCAAGTTGGAGTTTCTCTTCATAAAATTATATCGTTGGTTTGATTAGTTCAATTTCCTATTTATTTATGAAGCCCTATTTACGCAGTGTAGAGGGCTGCTCTTTAGTCTTGAATCTTGACTGTTTCATGAATTTCCCCAATATGTTCAACTAAACTGAATATCTTAATTCCTGATGATTTCCTTAATTTTTTCCTTTGCATAGAGTCATATAGTCTTAATTTTTTTATGAACTCAGATTCGAGGCCTAGGCAGAAATACAAGGGGTGGAATTGCCATGAGGCTTAAAGAGGGTGATAAAATGGCCAGTGTAGACATTATACCAGCTTCCTTGCGGAAAGACTTGGAGAGCTTGACAAAACACAGTGAGAGGAAGTAATGTGTTGACAGACCAAATTTTTACATTTCCTAACATGCCAAATGCATAATAGTAAAGGGGGACGCAATAACTCAATACACATTTCAACCTTGTATATAATTGAAGTTTGGTTTAATTGTTTAGTAGGCTATTAGCATTCTAGCACGTTTTCGTGGTTTCACCTGTATTAATGCGTTACCAAGTACCCTCTAGTTAAGACATCCAGCATGATCATTAAATTTGCTGCTTTTTTTAATTACTAATAATATATGATCCTGAGGAGTTTGTGTTTTGTAACAGTAGAAAGGGCATTGGTCCTTGGTTATTGTTTGTGTCAGAAAGTGGTTATGGGAAGCGAGTTCCCCTCAGTAGGTTCCGGTTACTTCCTCTGAATAGAGTCGGTTTAATTGGTTCCAAGGTATCAAGATACTTTTTCTTAACTAATTGTTTTTCTTGTGGCAAAATATAGCTGTATTTCTTAATTGAGGCTTTACTTGTTTTAGCTTTGAAAACCTTTGATATTCTTTTGTTCCTGTGTTTAGTTTGCGGAGGAGGATAGACTGGCAGCAGTGTTTGTGGTTGGTTATACATTGGCAGGTAATGTGTTTGTTGTGATTCTATCATTTATAAATGACAATTTTTGTTTCCATGGTGTAATTGATTTTGTCTTGTTTCGTTCTTACAGAAGACGGTGAAAGTGATGAGCAAGTGCTTCTGGTAAGCCAGAGTGGTACTGTGAATCGAATAAAAGTTCGTGATATTTCAATACAGTCCCGATTTGCAAGGTACATATGCATGCTTTTTCCTACAAGTACAGTAACATTTCTGAGCCTTTAGCAAGTAGCAATCATGGAAGATTTTTTAACCAAGCGACTATTTCAGCTGTCAAATTGATTGTTGGTGGATAAAGTTTCATTTATTTTCACAAAATTTCAAGGCTGAATATTTGCATATATTATTATTCAATCTCGCATTCGTGGAAGCTCATCTTTCAACTTACAAATAAAAATGTATGGTATTTGTTGCTGTCAGGGGAGTTATTCTGATGCGGTTAGAGTATGCCGGAAAGATTAAATCTGCATCTTTGATATCTGCCACAGAGCCTGAGCCAGAAGTAGTGGATGCAGTCCTTACCGAGGCAATGTAAACTAATGTGGAAGATCATGTATGTGTATATTATTATAACTTGCTCTGTTTGTAAATCTTCCACCATTTTTGTTGGGATGTAGAGCCGCTGCGTCTCTGTCGAATGTGTAAAATCTTTTACTATTTTAGATTATGGTATTCTACTTGCAGCTTACTAATTTGACATTATTTTGACCCACAAGTCGGCCCTTCTTTAGTCGGGTTCTAAATTTAATACGATTTGACAGTCACTCTTTAGTCGCCTAATGTCGAATCCTATCAGTATATAAGGCAGCCATTCTTACTCTCGTTGGTGACAGCAGGAATAGACGGTATGGTTGAAAAATGGCGTCTGCCTCTCTTGCTCGAGAACAGTGAAGGCTTTTGTTATGTCGTCATTATCAAAATTGAAATATAGAATGGCGTTGTTGGTGCCGTTGTGGAACCTCAAATATGAGGCCGTTTATACCTGTTATATGTGATACTCTAATTTGTTCGATCATTTTTACTAAAATATTTAAAGTCTTTAATTGAATATAGGGTAATTCCCTAAGGTAATCCATCTCTGATACTTTAATGACGTTCTAAAGTGTATACCCCATTTTTCTTAGTAAATTCTTAGTTAATTATTTTATCATGTATAAGATTAGGGCTTACATAGTCATGGACACGGTCATGTCCCATCCCAATGTAATTTTCTTAATTTGTACACAGTCGTGTTATCCTTTAACACGTCCCATGTAATTTACGCGTTCATTCCATACAAATTACACAACCACATGCCAGCTGACATGCTCATCATGTATATGCTTCTCACTCTTCTCATTTCCTTTCATTTCTCATGTACCCATTGGTATCCATATCATGGTATCTCATGTATCTATCCTAGCACATTGATAGTTGTCGAGACTAACAAATATAAATTTCTCTTCCTAAAAATTTACAGAGTATAATAATAGTTGGTCGAATCAACAGAGCCAGTAAACTAACTATTTGAAAGTTAAAACAAGTAAATTAAAATGACAAAAAGTTGTTTTTATCAGAGACTTGTTTAAAATTGAAATGAAATTACTAAAATTAAAAAAATAAAATTAAAAGAAATAATAGAAATTAAATAAGATTAAGATTCAATAATAAAAGTCTTAATCACGATATTTCTTGGTTAAGTCAATCATTTGATCATAGATGCTAAAGATGTATTCATTACATTTGAATAGAAAATGTTATAGATGCAACAAATGTTCAAGCATTCAGTTTCTACTTAACTAGTCAATGTTTTCGAGACACCTCGATCAGAACATTTTTCCGAGAGACCTAAATTTAGTTAAGTCACATAATTAAATTTCATTAATGACAGGAGAATACATCATTAATACAACTTGATGCCCAATCCAAAACTATGCACCCCACCTTGTGTCTATGTACCTTTGGATACCTCTAAATGCAAAATGATACATTCATGATAATGTCATTCATCCACATTCTCAATTCACTTCTCATTTCATACTTCATTCACACAAAATGTTTATCAATATTAATTAATATTCTCACCACATTTCCAATGGAAACATAACCATCACAATTCCATCAATTCTAACATTTCAACAATTGCCACATTACGACCATTTCACAACATCAAATCTCAAATCGAATTCATTTCATTATAAAATCAATACAATTAAAAATCATATGACCTCCACAATCAAAACATCAACACAACATTATCTCAATTCCCTTTTTTTTTTTTCATATCAATCAATATTTCTTTTTTAACACATTTATTATTTCACATAATAAGTCACATATATTTAATCATACAATATGCAATCAATAGTTAAGTATTGACATAAAAATTTACTTTAAATCTTGAAAAACTAGTAACGATAATTAGCGAAGGCTCCTCCAGATTTCCTCCTTTTTGAGATGGGATTTACCTACTATAGTCAAGGAACATTCCTTCATGCAAATGGGAGTGATTTTTAGTATGTTTAGGTGTGGAAAATGGGTGAGGGTTGTAGATTTTGTGTAGGATTTTTGAATCATCTTCTATTCGCGCCTATTTATACTTTTTGTCTTTAACAAATGACATGGGTTATCGACATAGTCAGGTGACACAACCGTGTTGACGGTCATACTTCTTTGTCCACACAAAATGAGAGAAACTTCCCACTCATTGATTTTGAAATTTGTTTCTCTTTTGTTTTATTTCAACCATAATAAGTTTTATAAACACTTAATTAGAGTGTACAATTATCATATTTCCATAATAAGACTATTAATGCTTACTAAAAACTCATCTCATTAAGCTAATGCATTCAATTTAGATGTACTACAATTGCAAATTAAAAAAAGTCATCTAAGTAGCAAACACAAAGTCTCATTACTCTGATATATCTACAAAAGCTAAAAACGTTGAATGGTTTCATCACGGCCTTCATCTGCTGCTAATACCCTTCACTCATCTGAGATTAACCTATTCCACAGTCCAAAACAAATCATCAAACTGATTCATAGCTCAACATACTCAAACAGATGCAAACTAAAATGAAGCATGGTTGTAATTTAAGGTAATACCTGTAAAATAGAAACCGAAAATTAGAGAAACCATAATGAAAAATGCATATGGTCTCTCTATAGAACCAACTGAGGTTGCCCTGCAGACACACAACTCAAATTAGTAAGTTCAATGCGTTAACAGAATATGGAAAAACGCAAGGGAAAGACGAGTAATTTACTTAATATACCTCGCCACAACTCCTGTAAGAGATTCAGTCTTGATTCCATAGTCAAAAGGAAAGAGTGGATCATAGTGTGGATCCCCAACATTCATCGGAAGTTGATCGACGGATTTGAACCATGTTCTCGGAAGCTTTCCGCTGAATCCGTAGTCTCCAAACAGGACATCAGTCACACCTTGTCCTTCAGTACCAGGTAACCAGGCTGCTACTAATGAATCGATAGTAGAAACATATGGTTCAATCACAATTGGCCTCCCAGAAATGATTACGACGACGCACCTGACAGCCTTGCACACATTGTTGATGACATCTGGACCAGGATCTATCATTGTGAGGTTCAAGCTGTCTCCAGCAGTCTCAGTGTACGGCGGCTCACCGACAACAACAATTGCATAATCAAATTTGTTGTCCTTCATAAAGTTCCCATCAGGGTTTTCTTGAAAGACAACCTCTGTTTTTGGATCAACTGTAGATTTTATAGCACCAAGGATGGTGGTTCCTGCCATGGTAAAAGAAGGCATTAACTTCACTCATCCTTGTTGAATAAAAACTTAACTCTCTATGGTACATTGGCTGCAGTGTTTGTTAAAAGAAGCATACCCCTGGTACCGGTGTTGCCGCTAAATCCTTGCCATTCAATTGTCCACCCTCCACATTGATAGCCCAAATTATCTGCATGAGAACCAGCAACTAGAACTTTTGAAGCCTTCTTGGACAGAGGTAGCAAAGTGTCAGTTTCATTTTTCCCATTCTTCAATAGCACAAGTGATTTTCTCACAGCTTCCCTTGCCAGTTCCCTATGTGCCTGCATAAGAAACAGAAGATCATCCATACATTAAAAAAATTAGATTTCAGCAAGAGACTCGCAATTAGAAGTAAGGAGGGAAGAATATTGGATACAAATCACTTGCAGAAAAAACAATTAATTTTGGAATGTAAAATATATATATTTTTATAGCCCGTGAACCGAAAGCTTTTCCAGCAAAAGTAGAAGGTTGCAGACAAGCTTAATCATGATGAAGACAAACGAAGTTGCTAACCTGGCTTCCAACTTCATTGACGAGGCTAAGATCAGCCAAAGGGCTTTCAAAAAGACCCACGGTGAACTTCACAGACAAAATCCTTCCCACAGCATCATCAATTCTATCCATTGGGATAAAATTATTTTTTACCAGATAAGTGACCTCATCAATGAACTCGGTATGGTTGAAAGGGAGCATGATCTGAAAATTGAAGAGCAATAAATGAGTTTTAGTAATTATCTTGAAGTCCAGTCAATGACATTCACAGATTAAGCCACTAACCATGTCAATGCCAGCTTGAATCCCAGCTAGGACAGAATATGTGTAGTTTGCGTGTGGAGGTGAGGTAATCCTGTCAATACCCTCCCAATCTGAGATGACAAAACCCTGAAAGTTCATCCAGAGCAACAATGAAGTCAGCATGATTGCACATTTCAGATGTATATGTGCATAAATTTATAGTTTGCAGATACGAAACAGCCAAGTCAATATTACAAATACCATGGATAGACTGAAGATTGGAATATAAGATATGAAATTAAATGATGTATTGATGACAGATCTCAATCACTCTCTCGAAATTTCATTAGATAATTAATCTGAAATAGCAAACAAAGGTGCATGCAAAAGTTTTGCGGCAGAGCATTCTCTGTGGCACATATCACTAAACGGAATTCAATCTTACAAGTAGGTTGAAATCTGAATCATAAAGTTCACCTTAAACTTGAGAGTGTTCTTGAGTAAGCCAGTGATTAGTTCTCGATTTGCATGCATCTTTTCCCCATTCCAACTGGAGTAGGAAACCATGACTGTGGAAACACCCCTAATGATCGAGTCAGAATAGGCAGGCATATGGATACTCATCAAGCCATGGCTGTCAATTACAGTGTTGTTCTCATTGATTCCCTTTGTTGTTCCACCATCACCCACAAAGTGCTTTGCACAAGCTGCAACCTTATTCCTAAAAGAAATTCGCATCAAAAAATGAAAATGAAACCAAAAGACAAGATACAAATAGAATGAAACATACAATAAATTGCAGGATGCGATGAGTACGTAAATGAAGCAAATGTGTGATGATTAAAAGAGAAAATGGAATAACAGTTATGTGCTTTGGCTTGAGAATTTATGTCCCAAAAGGATGATCATAGCCAATGAAACATCCAAAGCATGCATTCAAATATCAAACCGATGAAGTTTGAACACACTTTGATCAAGAATGATATGATCAATTGGATTGCAGGGATAGACAATGTAACATAATCAATGATTTTAATTATGCCAACAAAGAAGTATTCAACTTTGCAGTCTCTTACTTTCCACCAACATAGGGAACCCCCTTGCGAGAATTAGCAGGGATATCTCCTTGTAAACCTGTTATTATCTCTGTCATGTCTTCTACAACTTTGTGATCCTCACTGAAGCTTTCATAACATCGACCCCATCTTGGATCTCTACATACCTTCAAAGAATGCAGACGTAAGAGACACAGTGATTCCTTACATTCTCGAGTAGTTCAAAAGTCATTTTTTGGCAGAAATGCAATCATCTCACAATTTTCTACATACCGCAATGCAAGGAGCAAAGACATAGGGAATCCCTGTAGCTCTAACTTCAAGTGCAGTAGCACTGCCTATTCTCTTTACAAGGTCAGGATCCCTGCATATACAAATCTCGATAAGCCGATAACTTAATGAGAGAACAATTAATCATAGAAGTCAAATTGATACACACCTGGTAGCTCCAAGACCAATATTGTGGGGAAATATTGTAGCATTATAGACATTGTTATGCCCATGAACAGCATCGATGCCATAAATCATTGGTATCCCCAAACGACTAGACAAAGATCCATTCTGAAATTGGTTTATCATATTAACCCAATCCTCTGCGGTGGCATCTGGAAGCGGCGCACTCCCACCCCCACTCAACACACTCCCTGTAGCATGCATAAACAAAATTTAACTCACTTACAGTAAAACAAATCAAATTTGATCTACTTTCAGCGAATTTTTCTCTCAAACCATCACTTTCTGCTTCATCCTCATGATCCATTCTAAATTCTTGCAACCCTTTAAATAAGTAAAATCCAAAGGGTTCATTTTCACTAGAAATCCAAAGCAGAGGCAATGGAAATGAAAGACGTTGTCTTGAAAGTTAATACGTCATTGTCTGTTTGAACAATGTTGGTTTTATGCTATGAAACAAAAAGAAATGAAACTTTCTGCAACTAATATATATAATATCATGAAACCAACTTCAAGAATTGCATAATGAACACCAAAATACAACACAAGAAAGAGCAAAATAGTAAGTGAAGATGGGAATTAATTAATTATTATGATAAAATTACCAATAGAGTAAGTTTTCAAAATCTGTGGAGTAGCAACAAGTCTATCAATTTGAATCATCTGACCAATCTTTTCTTCCAGAGTCATTCTACTAAGCAAGTCCTTAACTCTAGCCCCAACTGCCTCATTAGGGTCTTTATACTTCACATTCTCAGCTCCCACCACTCCAAGCAAAACGCAGAATACTCCCAACACCACACTCATTTTCTTCACCTTTACTTTGCTTTCCCTGCACATCAACAAACTAAAACGTAAAACAATCTTAAAACCGTTTTCTTGCTAATTTTCTTGAAACAAAAAGAAGTTACTATAACAGAAGTAGAGAAGAGAGTAGGTTACTTGTTGAGGGAAATAGTTGGATTTGGTTTGTAAGGTAAGTGGCAGCTTAGTGTAGTGGTAAGTTGGTGAAAAAGGGATGTGGTTTAGTGTTGGTGAGTAGTGGAGAGGCAAGGAAAGAGAGAATGTTGCAGTTTAGTTGGAGGACGGTTTCTTTTTTGGGGGAGAGTATGGTTGGAGAGAGAGAACGTGATTAGGGAAAGGGGTCATGTCATTGCCAGTTGAGAGAGTGGATGAAGGTCGTGAGAAAAAATGGTGGTTAGCGTCACAAGGCAATCATGATGAGATATTTAGCCTATCAGTGCCCACCTTCTTTATTATTTCTACTATTTTTATTTGTTTAGAGGTTGATAAACCAGCATAAATCGTCGCTTCTGATTGGTTCAATGAAACT
>CANYCX011733668.1:0-10752 GCA_948193385.1 Breynia disticha f. nivosa | reverse complement strand
CATAAATAGATTTGGGGTGAGAGAGTTTACATTAGATGAGGCATGAAGAAACATGCATCCTTAAATCATTAAGATTATGTCTTTTTACAAAGTGTTGAATTTGTTTGGTAATTGATTTTGGATTGATTATTTTGACATGATCATATGAAGTATGTTTTGTTGAGATGGTTATGAATTGTGGACTGTGGATTGATGGTGTGGTAAAGGTTTAAAGTTGACTTAAATGTGTGAATTAGTGTGAATAATTACAGAAAAGTAAGGTAGATGATGTTGATACTGTTTGTTGGAAAATTTTGATGTTGGATGTATGATTTGTGTTGAGTTTTCCTGGATTAACAGGTAAATATGCGGTGTGGTCACTAAGAACACGGCGTGGCGGCGAGTCTGCGTAGTCGTGCTGACTCCGCGTTCCTACATGTTTTCTGGAATGAAAAGTTTAGTGAAAGTACGTGGGGTGAGACTGAGACTGCGTAGTTTTAAATGACTACGCGTACTCTGGTCTAAATCTGCATTCTTGTCTATTCTGGAATAAAAATGTCTTCATCACTACGCGGGTTGGGTGGGAGTCAGCGTACTTAAGGACCACCCCGCGTAGTGATGTCAAGTCCGCGTTCCAACCTGTGAACCACTTAAAAATGTGGGAAATGTTGTTCTTGGGTATAGAATTAAATGTGATTTTATAAATTCAAAGTTTATAACCTTATTCTATACCCTGAATACATTTATAATTTGAAATAAAATGATATTGCTATTATTATTTAAGTTTGAATGAAGTCGACCAAATGAGGTTATGTTACTTACTCAGTTTATAACTCACGCGGTTATTGACTGTAATTAGGTATTTAAGTAGTTCAATTTTGGTTGAAACGGTGCACGGTTGCTTGGATTTTTGGAGAACTGCTTAGCGAAGGACTGAGGTGTGTTGTTCTCTCAGTTTGGATTAGGGTTTGGTTTTATGTATTTGTGCATGACAATCCATACATTCAGTTATCTGTATTTTGCTGGGTTATTATTAAAATATAATCGATAAGATTTCTGTTTCTTTAATAACCTGAAAACTATTCGTAAAACATTTTGTATATATGTATATATGTGTTTATCAAAGGTGGATTTTATGAAAAGTCCTTCAATATTTATTTTCATAATTTTGTTTATACTATTTTTAAATCAAAAATTGATTTTCGGGTTCAAGTATCACTTACAGGAGGGAAGTATACGTGGGAGAAGTTTGAATTCGGGGGTTGTCTTAATTTAAGATATCATATCCTTAAGATTATCTTTGACTTAAAAAAATGCATAAGTTACCAAATTTTAAGCATTCATCCATTTTAGGCCCAATTAACAAAATTGACCCAAATTTTTCATTTGGCCAAATAGTCAAATTTGACCAAAGGTGAAATTCTAAAAATACCCGTTTGGTTTTTATCTTATCCATATGCAATCTGTAGGACTATTTCATAATGCTAAAGAATTTTAATAATTCATAAATCATAGGCAGTCTCTAGTAATACACTATGACCATCCAAAACAAATAGCTAACGTGCGGTGTCAACAACCTTACTACAATTCAAATTCTTCCCTTGACCTCCAATATCATGATTTGCCTAAGGTATGTGCCAAATATCTTTATTTAGTTCTAAATCACTTTCTTGATCTCTTTAAAAAGATTGATAAGTTCAAATGAATGATCTAATCATTCCATTCGGGTGTAGTCACCTCTTCCCAATCTAGCCTATTAAGCGGCTAGTGATATCTTCTCTCATTTTCATGAGAGGGCCAATTCCTTCACTTCAGTCATGCTTATACTTGTAATCCATAACATACCAAAACATACCCATGCTTGTCAATCTTTTACGGTCACGTTAGGCGTATCTCAAAGTACACTAGAAATCACAATAAAAGACATAGTGATTTCAGTTCTAAGGATAGATATTTGACATTGTAAATAGTGATCGCTCTCCAAATACTGTAATGACTCGAAATTTTTATATAATTTTAAATTTTAAATAAATAAAAAAATGAGAAGAAATTTTTTGCGGTTAGAATTTAATAAATAATGTGAGTAGGAATTTATTTACAGACTTATGAATTGGGAGGAAATTAGAATCAGGACTAATTTAACCAGGTGGAAAGGAGATTATGAAGTGAATAGCCAAAAAGGGAAAAATCGTCCAACCGAATAGCATTTATAAGTCTAGCTCTCCTCTCCTTTCCATACATACACACATTTCTCTCCACACATTTCCTTTCCATACTCTCTCTCTCTCTCTTCAAAGCTAAACCCCTAATCACCATTATTCATCACAAAACCCTACCATTCGGGAGTTCCAAAATCAGTCTGTGAACAAGTTTCTGTAAGTTTTCTTATGAGATTTTGTTAAATCCCTTTTTTGTGCATTAACCCTAGTTTCCGATGTCATATCTCTTTCGTTTGAGCTCCGATTTGAGTAAATGATATCTCGTTGGAAAGCTTAACATGTATACTATTTAGTAGTAACCATTTTTGGTGTTAAACTATGTTTTAAATGCTGAAATCGGTGTTAGAAAGCAACCCATATAAAGTGAAGAGCTTGGGTTTCTTAGACTCAAGTTCTTTTCCAAGTTGCGTCGCTTAGTTAAGTTTCCTTGGTGTCCATTGATATTGTTTTAATGGCCAATTTATTTGGGTGTTGGATGATGAGATAGATTGGAAAAAAGGTAGAATTATATTTAGTGTTTTGGAAAGGAAAGTCTTAGGAATTAGGATATATAGCAGGTATTGGATGTTAGAAATCGTAAAACTATACTGAAAGGAATTTGTGAGAAGCATTAATGGTGGTTGGTGAAAAGAGAAGGAAAGAGTTATACTAAGAGTAATGTAGTGCCCTGGGATTTCTACGATGAACATTAGGAGAAAACGCTGGAAAACAACCGAAATTTGGCCAGAAACGGGCTGGGAACGACCATGGAAACCGTTTCCTAGCCGTTTGGAGTTTCCATACGATGGAAATGGCCATGGAACGGCCACGAGGTCATTTCCCATGGCCTTTTGGCTTATTCTGGCAGCTTAAAATGTGTTAGACGTGAGTTCATTCAGGGAGAGAGAACTAGGTACGTCCCTTTCGTAATCTGATTTGAGGAGGGGAAATGAGGCACATTGTTTGTGGTTATGTTGGGTTTTTGTCCTAGAACCATATTCTATAAACCGATTAGCTTGAAACCCCGATTTTTTTTAAGATTAAAGAGTTAGAGTTTGGGGGAAAATGGATGTTTAGGAAAATAAGTGAATAGAAGTTGAAATGCGGCTTGAAATCGGTATTAATGTGTCGAATGTGAATGTATTTTGTGTAGGAAACGAGATTCGGGAATCGAATCAGAGTTCGAACGGCAATTTAGCATTTGGACTTTGAGGTAAGTGTTTCGCCACTTACTTTGACATGTTTGAATATGTTTGGTTGAATTTATATATTCTTTACATGTTTGGATTAAGTTTGAGATTGATAAGATGTTTGGAATATGGAAAGTGGATCTTTGTATGATGAACTTTGATGTATTGGTTATGGATATGTGTTTTATTGGTTTGAATGTTTGGTTAAGTGCAATTTGTGTGAATGTTGTTGAATATTGGATTGCAGACATGTTTAGAAACAATGGATGTTTACTTTGAAAATGGTAAGTGTATGTGGTGTGTGATTTTCTTGGATGTTGGGATGTTTAAGAGCATGGAATGGATAGATATATAGATGCCTATATTATGTATGAGTTGAATGAGTATGTGAATTGAAAAAATGGATATGACTTGAGGTTGATTGTTGTTGATCATTGCTTGATGCACATTTTAGTCATTTTATTGTGATTCTATGTATTGGGGAAATGAATTGCATTCATTCATTTCATTATGTTGGAAAACATATGAGCATGTTTGCATGACATTGTTATGAGGGCGTAATAGCCAAATGAAAAAGTGAAAAGGGGTGTAATGGCAAAATCTATGCTATTTTATGGGTGTAATGGCTAACTCGCTGTATGGGCGTATTGGCCAAACAATTATTAAAGGCGCAATGACCAAATGAGCAATGGGATCGAGTGGAGTCTCTTCCTTGCCGAGTTGAGGCTCTGGAGCAATGCATTGTGTGATTCATTGGCATTTGCATTTCCATAATGCATTCACTCATGCATTTGATTTTAATGATGTTGATTTCGAACTTAAAATGTTGTTGGTTTTATGATGATATGTATATATGTACCTATATGTGTTGGGAGCCTTTATGGATGTTGGAAATTCCGACGGATTGTAAATAATGTGAGTTTATTGAGTGGAGTGTTGGTTAAGCATAGGATTGAACTTTGAGAATGAGATTTGACTCTTTTAACTGACTTGATCTTAGGTGGATTGTATTGTAAAACTTGTTCAGAAAGTATTGGTTTAATAGGTGTTAATCTAGGTGGATGATTGAATGTGTAAAATGCAAATTTTTCTCCTAAGCTACAGGGGAAACGGCCTGGGAACGGCAACAAGGCTGTTTCCCATGGCCTTTTCTATTGATGAAAACTGCCTGGCAGGGAAAACGGCCAGGGAACGGTTTTGTGGCTGTTTCCTTTGCCCGTTTCCCCTGTTCTAGCCTACAAAAGATCACTAATTGATTGTGTTTGAGTTGCATGTTATGTTTGTTAATTAATACACCTAATCTATAGTGGAATTGGAAGAGATTACGCCGCGGAGGCCGAAGTTCCCCTACGCATGCAGCTTAATAACCACTGAGTATCGCTTACTGAGTATTTCTTAATACTCACCTTCTATTTTGCCGTTAATTATAGGCAGATCGACAGTAGCGGTGCTGGGACTTTATTTTGGGCAGAGCGTACGTGTGTCATACCTACAGAAGTTCGACTCCTGGCAGAGTTTTGGAACTTTACAGTTTTGATTTTGTATAGCCTTATACACATGTTATAGGCTTTTGGCAAATTGCATTGTTTTAAACCAAACTTACAGCTTCCGCATATTTACATTCTTTTGTATCGGGCCTGGTTTAAACTAGATGCATATGTGCCACTTTGATTTTATATATAAATTCATATGTGTTTTAGTCACATCTATTCCTTCTTTTGCTTGTCATGATTTATGTTTAAAAAAATAAAAAATAAATATATAGTGCAAAAATCGAATTTATCAAAAATGAACTTGTCAAATTTTGGCACCGTAAGTTGGTAGTAGAACATTAATGAGAGAGGGAAGAAAGAAAGATAAATGGAGCTATTTAAGCAAAAAAATGCATATAAACATCGTTAATCTTTCGTCTTTGCATAGTTTCATGCACATAAGGTTAATGAAAATTCATGATTTGTTTAATAAGAGGTTCAAATCACGGTGAGGGAGGTTCCCAAATGAGCCGTTAGGCGATTCTTACAAGGGAAGCAACACGAATGCAACTTCCCTGGTTTTGTATGCGCTTTGGTTGCAAAATGTTAGGATTGTGTGCTACATATTGTGATGATTATGTATGTTGATTGTATGGTTAATTAGGATATACATAATGTGATGATTATGTATACTGTTTGTATGGTTGACTATGTTATACCTAATGAGATGATTAGGTATGTGGCTTATATGGTTGTTGATATGGTGGATTGTGTATAGTACTGTCATTGTTGATCATAATGTTGAGCCATGAATTTTGTGTATAGCTTGGATATTGGTGATAATTGATTATGCTTGTAGTGTTTGTGAAAGAGGAAAGTGGATAAGTTGATTATTTCTGTGTATATGTTCATTTGCTATGTTTAATGAATTGGTGAGATTATATTGAGGAATCTTATGGCTAAAGGCATCCTTGGATGTATAGCATGGCATGAGCATTATATTGATGAATGATTTGGTTATATGGATATTGCATATGACATTCATGCATATTGAGCTCTTAGCAAGCAAAAATGAAAGTAAAATGATGGCTCTTAGTGGCATGGAAATGAGGGAGTGGTTATGGCTCTTGTGAGCGTAATTACGGTTAGTATATATCACATACTATACCGTGGCACAGTGGAAAGTCTCGGTACACTTAAAAGTGCTCGGGCATGCTAGGCCAAGTAAGAGCGATATTCAGGCCAAGTAAGGGCGTAAAATCTATGGTCCATGGTACTTTATAACCAATACTCCCAGCTGACAAGGCCCGTTTGCAAACGTAAAAAATAATGGCCAAGAGAGGGCGTAACTTGAAACTAAAGTTTGGGATCAGGAGTGATCACATTAAGAGAGGTATTAGAGGTCATGCATTTGAATAAAGGAATTGATTCCATGTGTGGTTGATTGTGAAAATGACAAGTTTGATATGAATTGTGAATGTGTTTGGAAGTCGAATGGTGTTATAACAAGAATGAATGATTTGTTTGATAGTTGTTGAGTTTATATGGTTGAACGGGGTGTGGTGGTGTTGGATATGTTCTGTTTCAAACTCTTAATATTAAGGGTAAATATAATGATCCTGGTGAAAGTGAGTTTTTGTTGATTGGTAATTGAATTGGAAATGATGATTTGTGATAGGAAAGTGTTGGTAAGAATGTATGGTTTGGTTCTTGAATTTTCATGCAGAGAATATGGGATCCACATCTGGTAGCAACTAAGTACGCGTGTTCATTGTGATCACGCGTACTTTAGCCACGACCACAAGTTTGTTTGCACCGGAACTACACGGTGTGGTAGGAACAACGTGTAGTTGTCTACCACCACGCGTAGTCCTGGTTGATCACACGTGGATTTCTAATTTCTGAGTTTTGGGAATGTTTATTTATGGATTATGGTTTGAAACCGATTTTTGTTTGAGTGTCTGATTACGATGTGATTAACAGATAGTATGACGTGGAATTAATTGAGATCTGGTGTTTATTATGAATTGAATGAATATGAATAAATGGAAATAGGGAAAGTTGTCCATTTTGGTGAGTGTTGTTTATTGAGTCTCGCAACTCACTGCATTTTATGTTTGCCGTGTGGGCAGGGACTTGAGGGAAATTTCTTTTGGACAAGAAGGGTAGACCAGTTGCTTGATTCACACTCTAACACTGGAGATTGAAGAACCGAGGTGGGCTGTGCACTAGGATGGACTTTGTTTTATGTCATACATAAACTTGTATTAAACAGGACAGTGCATACCTTTCTTTTGCTTTGGTTATAACTAAAATGGGATTAAATAGATTCCTTTTCTTTCATAAACAAAAACATTTTGTAAGCCTTGGTTGATTTGGAATGTTCCTTCTCAAACTTTGTAAAGTTTTATTTCAAGCAATGAATGTATATTTCCTAAATTTGTATTCTTTATTTATTCTTTACAAATATTATGATGTCCAAATTTGAGTATCACCGTGATAGGATTAATATATTAAAATAAGGTGGTAGTCGAGTTTGGGTGTCACAAATACAATGTCTCATATTTTACCAATGAACTTTGTTAAATATCCACATATTCCTAAACTGTAGAATATAGGCACCTACAAAGCTCATGCTAGTCTTAATTCATTTACATTCCCATGGAAATAAATGACTAAGGATATTTAGAATGTTAATCTCAGAACTTCTAGGTTCTACTATCAAGGTCCTAAACCTTGATACCTCAAGTGTTTAATCAACATTCTTAGATAGTGTTATCATACATATTGTCATAGGTCAATACATTAATTGATAAAACAATGTCTCATAATTTTATTAATCAATGATAAAACATTACAGACAATGTATTGGGCTAGAGCTTACACTAACAATTGCAACGTAATAAAAACCCTTTATAGTCTTTCTAGCCATTTTTCAGTTACAAATGAATCTATTGTTCCCATAAATTCCATTAGTCTTAGTTTCTTTAATTATTTAAATTTCTTTGATATTGTTTGATATAAATTAATTGGCAGTTCTCTATACGCAATATGGTATTATGAATATACTAGGTCATAATACTACTGATGTTCTGGGTCATAATATTATGGGTATACTTGTTCATAATACTGAGGGTCTGTTAGGTCATAAGATTTGTGATATGTAGTAGAATGTGCCATGTTATAAGTTGCAAATATCAATATGATTGGGTATATTATAGTCCATGCTGAAGTGACCATAAAGAAGTAAAAGGATTGCCACTATCAAAAGAGAGATGATATCACTGACCAATTGTTATGTGAACTGAGTAGTGTTTGACCAAACTTAGGTTTATTGATAGTCTAAATTAATAAAGTGTTTTATATCAATTCATAAATGAGATCAAGAAAGTGACAGTATTAAATAAGTATGACTTAACCCATGCTTTATACTTTATGATATCAAAGTGCAAAGGACACTATAAGGTTGCTAGGAAGAAAATTTAACAAGTGGTTTCATTTACTCGAGGTATTCTTTAACCTATAAGAGATAAATAATATTCATTTAACATTATAATTTAAAACCAAGAACAAACAAACCTACATGATCACACAGAAATTACAAGATTAAAGGTTGGAGCATTCTAAAAAGAAAAGTTTTCAAAAATCAAATTATGCCATTTTCAAAAAGAAAATTTTTAAAATTATATTAGTTGCCAATATATTTTATTTCTTCTAAAATGTAAAATATACAATAAAAAATCATGCACATTATTTTTCTATGATTTAATTTTAATTAAATGCATGAGAAATTTTTTTTTAGAAACGTTAGAACAAAGAACTATATATTAGTCATTGAATGGATAATGTCTTATTCGAATTCAAAATGTGAGGATAGATATAAGTAGAGATGTCTTAATTAAGATAAAATTGTCCTAAATTAATCATCCTCATTTTTTTCTCTCTCCTTGTCATGCGACACTTCCTTAAATTGAGAAATTTGATTTTTGATAGGATTTTATGTTGGAATTAAGGTTCTGATACATTTAATATATTTAGTTCAACTAGTCAACATATATTTGATATTAATTTAATCTCTAAATCCCAAAACTTGATGACCAAGTAACTAAGAATATAAATAGTCTCTCTTGGCCATAAAAACAACACAAATACTCTTTTAGTATCTTTGTGTCCAAAATTATTAAATACTTGGAGATTTTTTATTGTTGGTTGCATGAATCGAAGACCAAGAACAATAGATTTAACCTTTAGTTTTTATGTAACTGTGTGTGTGAGAGTAGAGGAAAGTCGCTGAAGGGTAGTAGTCCCAAATCCTAAACACTCCAAGATCACGTGAATTGCAAAGAAAAGAGGTAAATTGTCTTGTCCCAATTCTTCAATTTACATAGTATTAAATTATATTGCCTAGAAAAAATTTGTTTTCCGTACCTTAAACCTAGTCTTAGGATTCACCAAATCCCAACACCAATAACTCCAAATTTTTTAGTCATTCTTAAAGTATCCCAATCGTTCTCACTAGAGTTTGTTGGACATAAATGATGACTATGCAGTTTTCTATTACCCACCTCTTTAAATTCTTCATCTATTAAGAAAAAGATTAAATATTAGAAGTAGAACATGAAAAAACAGTACACCTCTCGCCTGCGCAAGATTGAATAACATATTATTCAAAGGCGTAATCATTTGATTGAAAAACAATATTTTCTTTAATGGAATGTCTCAAGCATATATTCATGTTCATATTATTTCACAAAGATTTTGTATTTTGTTGCAATTCTTAAGAATTTTCAGACACTTAGGTCTTATATTTTTATTGTCTTAACCTTGAACTAATTATAACTAAGTTGTCATTACAAAAATTTACTTAGAAGATCGCCAAGGTTCTCCAGAATTTGTTGGCCTTTGGTAAGAGAAACCAGTTAGGTTGATGCACTTCATCATTATGATTATTCATATAGAATTTTTGATTAGTGATATGCTACTAATTACTTGGGAGTGAATTAATGCAACACCTTGGATAAAATTCCCTTTAATTTACTAAAAATAAAGTTACAAAGGTTAAATACCGTTGAATAATTTAGGCATAAATAGATCGCAATCCATTGATCTAATGATGGCATGCATAAATACTTAATAATTGCAATTATTATCGCACTTAGCAAGTTAATGCAAGTAGTGAAACACTTTTATTCCATGTCATATAGGAGTTAATGTCTAAGTGAAGTTAAGAACTTGTCATATCTTCAAATTTAGGCATTTTCGTAATCCAAAGGCTTAAAAGCTCATAGATTTTGTTTTTAATTGGGAAAAATATATTTCCAATATTTGTAATTTTTGTTTCTAACTTGACAACACATTTGTTTAGCTCAAAATAAATTAATTTTAGAAGTAGTATCATTATTTATTGTAACATCCCAGAATTTAAATTATAGAATTAACAGATAAATTAGAATAGTTTGTATTGAATGATAAGAAAAAAATGTTTACAACTTAGATATATGCAAGTTGATAAAAGGTTGATATAAGGGTTGTGCGAAAAAAATTCAGGAAAATAGGTGGGAAATCCCTGGGAAACGGCATGGGCATGTCGTTCCTCACGACCGTTTCCAGTGAAACGGCATGGGCATGGCGTTCTTAGAAACCGTTCTGACCAACAGGACTGTTAAAAAAATGCGTATTTGAGTGGAAAGAAAGATAATAAACATACTTTTACCAACTTAGCCAATTTCTCTCATTTCTAAACTTTTAAAAGTTATTACCAACCTTCCCAAACCTCCTCAAACACAAATCCCTATCCGTTTTCCTTAGATTTTTATAAATCTCTAGCAAGAGCACATTCTTGGATAGGTTGTGGGCTTTGTGACAAATTTCATCAAGGTAAATTCTTATCCTAGACAAACTATTGAGTAAAAT